>JAPYZJ010002548.1:0-20230 GCA_030522765.1 Ophioninae sp. B BG-2022a
TAAAAATTTATTGTCAAATCTAGCATAGAAGCGGAGAAAAAAATTTCCGAAAATTCTTCACGTTTTTCGCTTTCTAGACTAGACACCTACCTTAAACTCTCTTATAAAAAACTTAGGTAATTATGTACTTTAGTGACTTTTCCGAAAAATGCGTGTTAAATTTACTTTTTGTCATTTTCTCGTTGTTTGGATTATAAATGATGATGTTCAGTTGGGGGAGACTGAAATCTACCTCCCCATGAAAAATTATGGGGTTTTGAAGTTCGTGGAAACGTGATAAAATGGGGGGTACATTTTCTATACAATGACTCGATTTTGACCAAACAAACCCAAACTATAACCCAAACGTAGACCAAACAAACAAACAAACCCAAACCCTATTCCAAACTCAGACCAAACAAACCCAAACAAACTCATAAAAAGTTATGGGGTTTTGATGTTTGCGCAAACATGTGATAAAATAAGAGGTGAATTTTTTGTAAAATGACTCGAAACCCAAACAAACCCAAACAAACCCATAAAAAGTTATGGGGTTTTGATAAAAACATTATAGATTCTATTATTATGCGGAAGCCGTGATGGAAATTGTGTAAAATAGAGAATTTGTCTAATTCCACGATTTGGAGGGGAAAAGCGTAGTCATTTTCAAAAAACACATTTTGCTTGTTTGGTTTTGTTTGGGTTCGAATAAATCGGGTTCGTTTTTATGTATTTTCAATTTTTGATATCCTACCAATTTTTTATTTTCGATATTCTAACTATTCCTTATTATTTAGTTTTTATTTATTCAGTTTATTTATTTTTTTTATCTTTCTAATCCGTTTATACATGTATCACGTTTTTTTTCTCTAAAATTCTTAATTTAGAAAATTTCTTAAAAATGATGTTCTTTTTTCTAAATTTTTTAAATTCTTTCTAATTAATGAATTTTCTCTTTCGATCGAACTTACCGCGGTAATTCGACGGTTACGATTCCTTTTGGATGAACCTCGATCGATTTTCCCCAAAACTTCAATTTGGGGTGAATACTGCCGTGAAAGACGAAACCCTCGCTATCAGCGTGGAATGCTGAAACGGGCGGATGATGCGACACCTGTTCGCACACTATGCTGAAATGCCATTTTCAAATCCGTGAATTTTTGAAATTATTATTTTTCAAGAATTCGCAAAGAATTTTGTAACGAGTATTAGAATGATGACCGGAAGTTGAAGACGCGTCGTCAATCTACGATGATGAAAATTTTACCGAGTTTCTTTTTTTATTCTACCGTTTGTTTGGGTTTAAAAAAAATCGCAACAAACCCAAACAGACGATATTTTATCAGAGTGCCAAATCAAGTGATAAAAATAATCAAAAATTGAATAAAAAATCTCGCAAAAGTATAATTTTCCTTACCGGAAGTCTTCTCGTTGCAACTCGTAAGTCTCTCCGAGCAGAGGATTGAACGGTTTTCCCAGTCTCTCCCAATTGGACGCCAAAGCGCTCACAGCGAATGCGGCAACGTACTAAACAAAAATAGCACCAGAAGTATCCTGCCTTTGATCCGGTAACAAAAGCTTCCATATCTTCCCTTTGAAAATGTTTTTTAAGGGGTTGGGTTTCCGACGACATTTTCAAAAAATCGTACATCAATTTAAATCGAAACTTGAAAGAATCCAAAATCAAGAAAGAAGGTTCAACATATGGTATATACTTTTGTATAGACAATTAATGGTAGACTTTTTATTATTATTATTAATTATAATAATATTTATTATTATTATATTTGTTATTATTAACAACGTAGAACGCTAGTTAAATGTGGACAAAATCTATCTTAAAATGTATCTATTCGGTATAAAATTTCATGTAAGTATTATTTATTTATTTATTTATTTATTTATTTCGTATAATTTATTTTCATAAATACTTGCACATGCAAATAAATATCGAGATAATTTTTCACTGGTTTGGGTTTGTTTGGGTTGCTTTCAAACTCAAATTTCTGTATCTCGCTGTTCAAAAAAGTTAAATGAAAAAAAAAACTTGCTCGTTTAAAATTAAACTCGTTTGTTCAAATTTGTTGAAAACAGTTTAATTAAAAAGTTTAAACTTCAATTAAAGTTTGAATTTGAATCGAACTTTAATTAAACTTTCATTCAGTTCAAAAGTTTAATGAAAACCATTATTATTAAAATTTGTTCAAAAAATTTGTTCAAAAAGCGTTGCTCAAAAACTCAAATTTTTTTTAACCACTTTGATTTCTAGAACAACAGAGTAGCATAATCCCCCCGAATAAACAATCGACGAACATTCATGGAAAAAATTATTTTCCATTTTATAAACCGAGGGAAAAAAGCTTTTGGTTTTGCCATTAATAAAAATACTTATATTTTATTTCGAGATTTTTATCAGCCAAAAATCTGAAAAAGTTTCATCAGATTATAAAACTGTTAAATGTCAAACGAAAGTTCATCGTTGTCGAAAAGTTTTCCCCTATTTTCAAAAAAAACCGTAATTAATTTAAGGGGGTGAAAATGGTTGTGAAAATGCCATCGGTAACTTTAACGAGTTCTCGGTCATTAAAAACGTTATGGGAGTTATATTTCCTCGTTTATCACGTCAGAAATAATTTTTCCATCGGTTTATCGATTTTAACGTAAAATGAAATTACTTGCAATCTGTTGACCGGATCCTCTTCCAAAGAGGCGATCTTAAGTAACTTGGCGTACTCCATGTACTCGGCGACTCGTTGGAGAAACGAGAGTGGCTCGTTGAATACGACAGGCATTGTTATCTTGCTCAAATCCTTTCCCAATGATAATACGGAGCAAAGATTCACCTCCGAGTGGCCCGGAGCTGGCAGCGTAGTCCTTTTGTTTTCACGTCGATCAAGAAAGACAGGACAATATACGATAATGGAAAAAAATGATAAAGATAGCATAAAAAATCTTTGCAATCTTATATTTATCAAAAATAAACATCACTTCGACAATAATTAAAAAAAGGATGTTCGAAAAAAATACCAACGTTTTTTGAAAGTTTTTAACCATTTTGAAGTAACGATGTTGGTTTGGGTTTGTTTTTTTTTTTTAGATTTAATAATATTGAAAAAACGATCTTTGTTTTCATGTAGATAAAAAAAGACAGGACAATATACGATAATGGAAAAAAAATGATAAAGATAGCATAAAAAATCTTTGCGATCTTATATTTATCAAAAATAAACTTCACTTCGAAGATAATTTAAAAAAAGGATGTTCGAAAAAAATTAGAACGTTTTTTTTAGTTTTTAATCATTTTGAAGTAACGATGTTGGTTTGGGTTTGTTTTTTTTTAGTTTTAATAATATTGAAAAAAACGATCTTTGTTTTCACGTCGATCAAAAAAGACAGGACAATATACGATAATGGAAAAAAATGAAATCGACAGCATAAAAAATCTTTGCCATCTTATATTTATCAAAATTAAACTTCACTTCAAAGATAATTTTAAAAAAGGCTTCTCGAAAAAAATACCAACGTTTTTTTTTTAGTTTTTAATTATTTTGAAGTAACGATGTTGGTTTGGGTTTGTTTGGTTTTTTTTAGTTTTAATAATATTGAAAAAACGATCTTTGTTTGGGTTCGTTCGGATTCTTTTTAGTTTTTAATAGTAATGAAGAAACGATGTTTGTTTGAGTTTGTTTAGTATTTTTTTTTTTAGTTTTTGATAGTATTGAAGAAACAATTTTGTTTGGGTTTGTTTGGTTTTTTTGCATTTTTTTAAATAATATTAAAAAAAACGAAATTTGTCATCGTTTTTTATTTTCCATTTTTTCATTTTCTGAACAAATTATTGAATCGAGCCAATAATAATCTTTGAAGAATTATTAAATCGTATTCAATAAATGTTTAATCAGTTATTAAATTAACTCAACGACGTTTAATTCATAATTAAGTTAAATTAATAAAAAATGATTATTCCTTCAAGTTATTAACAAATTTCTCAAATAATTAAATTAACGATAAACTCGGAATTTGAAGTAATTGAAAATTGATGAATAAATTCATTATTTACAATGATATCTCTTGTTTCATCTTTCCTAATTATTTTTCTATTGGGAAAAATAAAACGTTATCTTTTTGGCTCGGAAGTAGAGTCGTTGTAAGCAGGGAATGGTTTCACTTCGGTACATTAATCTTTCGGTACGACGACATTACGAACCACCCATTTTTATCCGCACGGCGACTCGCGTGCCAAAAATACCTTCACTGAGGTATCGACTGATAAAGTTTGCTTCTTATTTCTCCGTCTTTTTATTTCCTCTCACAATTTATCCCAACCACCTTTTCGTCCATTTGTTTCGTTCGATAAACAAATTTAAAGATTTTTACCGATAAATTATAAAATGGACATTTATTATCAATAAATGTCTCATCACCGGAAATTCGAGATAGTAATAAATCAAAAGTCCTATTATTAAATAATTAATTGAGTTATTACTTCGTAATTAGTAATAAATCAAAAGTCGTATTACTATAATTTGTTTGGATTTGTTTGGTTTTGTTTGGGTTTATTAATATAATTAATTGAGTTAATAACTTGTAATTAACTGAATTAATTATTATTGATTCAATTATTACTTTGTAATTAGTAATAATTCAAAAGTCGTTTTACCATAATTTGTTTGGGTTTCTTTGGGTTTCTTTGGGTTTATTAATATAATTAATTGAGTTAATAACATTGTAATTAACTGAATTAATTATTATTGATTGAGTTATTACTTTGTAATTAGCAATAACTCAAAAGTCGTTTTACTATAAT
Organism: Ophioninae sp. B BG-2022a; assembly: GCA_030522765.1. Classification (NCBI taxonomy): domain Eukaryota; kingdom Metazoa; phylum Arthropoda; class Insecta; order Hymenoptera; family Ichneumonidae; species Ophioninae sp. B BG-2022a. The sequence continues at coordinate 4,787 of JAPYZJ010002548.1, forward strand.
TTGTTTGGGTTTGTTTGGGTTTATTCTCCTCTGCAGCAACTCGTTCGAAAAGCCAATTGAAAGTTTCAGTACCGGAGGGGAATCCGAAGAAACCCTTCACAATTCCTCGACCTATTATTGACCTTGACCCATCATTTGTAATTTCGAATGGAAAACTCAACTCATATGGAACGAGGCAATCTAGGAACAACCAATCATTGCTCGTATCACAAAATTTCATGTTATTTAATATTAATTAATAATTAATAAGTGTAAGTATAATTTAAAAGTAATTATTAATTAAATAAACCTAAACAAACCCAAACGTCATGTTATTTAATATCAATTAATAATGAATAAGTAATAAATAATAGTAATAAATAAATATTAAATAATAAATTAATAAAAATTAATAAAATTAAAAATTAAAAATTAAAAATTAAATAATAAATTACTATTAAATAGTAAAAAATAAATAGTAATCAATAAAATAAGTAATAATAATAAGAATAATTAATAAATAATAATTTATCAAACAAACCCAAACAAACCCAAATTTTATGTTATTTAATACTAAATAATGAGTAATAATTAATAAATAGTAATAATTAATAATAATAATTCTTTCCAAAGACATGAAAAATGTCTTTGGCTCTTAACTCGTTCGGAAACCCATTTAACGACATAAACTAATCAATGATGGTGATAACGCTTCTGACTGGACGAATCTATCGATTCTACACGAACGATTCTCAATAGTTCGAAGAAAAACACATAAACGAGACTCTCCATTCGACGTATTTATATAAAAGCAAAATCGATAGAACAGCCGGTTTGAAAATACCTGTTGTCTCGTAAATGGACACGAGTAGCCTCGTTTATCTAAACGGAGATGAGATACGAAACTCACACACGAGTATGCATCAATTCTTTCGTCACAAACGACTCGAATCAGGATTAATGATAATTACAGTAATTCTCAATTCTTTTTTATTTTTTTTTTTATTTTATAAGCTTTTTTGTTGCTCCAAATTCTTTTGAGAGTAAAAAATGTTTTTAACTGGATTTTGAAAAAAAAAACGAAATCGTAAAATTAAGTTTAAAAAAAGAAGATTATGGTAGGCAGGAAATAAGCATCGATATTTTTAAAAAAGGTGTAAAAAAAAGTGAAATTTTTCGAGGAAGACTTTGTCGAAATAAATTCACAAATTTATCAATTTCATTAATAAATTTATAATAAAACAAATTTTAAGATGTTATGTAATATTAAAGAACCATATTTTTTGTCACCTCTAACAGTATCTGTGTCTGTGTATTGATGAGTGAATAGATATAATTTTTTTATTTTAAAGGTGTATTTAAGTGGACATTATTTTTTAATTTGATAAAAAAATTTAATATTAAATTTAAAAAGAGAGGTGTTTAATGGTACTTGCGATTTTACATCAGTATTCCATTCTAAAATGCTTATTGTATAAATATCACCAATTAAGGGCCCAAAATGCATAAAAAATTCCCCATTTTGTCATATGTTATTCTCAAACTTCAAAACCCCATAACTCATGAAAATAATTTTAAAAAATCTCAGTCTCCCTTGACCCAAATTCACTATTGGTGATTTTCGAAAAACATTCGTACAAAAAAAAAAACATTTTGTCGTCAAAATTGTCAGTGTGTCACACTTCACAATAATAACGAATTTATCGATAAAATAAATAAATAAAATAAATATAGACAAGATAACAATAAACAAACCTGTGTCGTAGCTTTTCACTGGCCATTGTACGAAAGAATCGTTGAAAATAAATTCGACGCTCGTTTCGAAACTCGACAGGAAAGTGGACGATGACAACCTGGTTATTTTATTGTCCAATTTGTACGAATAAACGTGAAGATCCGAAAATACTAATCTAGCCTTATTCATCCGTGAAGAAAACATCCGTTGAAGAAATCGATCGAATTTCCAAAATCAGAAGATTTTTCAAAAAACTCTAGAGGTTTTACAAATTTTTTTCAATTTCAACAAACATCACTATCCAACTGATTCCACTGGCCAATTAATTCAATTCTCGTTGTTCCACTGTTTGTTCACTGTTTTTTTAGCTCGCTATTTTTTTACTGTTTTTAGTTTTTCGAAATTTTTTTTTTTTTTTATTTCTACGATCACTGCGCAATATTGGGTTGAATTTCGAGGTCTGAGAGTTTCTTCGTTGGAGGTATCACCGTTTATCGTCCATATCACGAGAGCTTCTATTTTCCGCGTTACGAGGGTGGAAGACGAGAATCAAGGAAGGGATGAAAACAGACCGAGAGAGAAAGAGAGAGAAGAAGAAAAACGAGAGAGAACTTGGGTAACTATCGATCGCAAAAAGCAAAGGGAAAACGTATATGGACAAACAGTGCTCAAAATACTATATTCTCCGATCAGCTGTTAGCCTGATAATACATATTGAAAATTTCGGTCACCATCTCGTTATCAAAACTTCCCACCGATAATTTCGGACTTTCCTTCGATTATCTTCCTTTTCACTATTTCATCTCGAATCTTTCAGCCTTGTTTAAAGTGGCTATCGTTATTTCTGTGTTACACTATCGACCGACTCGTGTCTCACTTACGACCCTTTTGTCCGGCACGCCTGAGCTTCTTTCAACCCTTACAATACACTCTCTCCCCTCAAACCTCTCTCCCCCCTCCCCTCTCGTCTTCTTCCTCTTTCTCGAAAAGGGGATGCTGAAATGTCGATAAATTCAGGGGGTACGCCCGTTTGGGGTCGAACGTTTCCGCTGGAGATGACGTTTCATTCGACCCTGTTAACTGAGCATGCGCCCTCATCGTACCCAAACGAATTCAAATTTCAACGGAGCCGAATGAAAAACCGATCTTAATGATATGAATATCGAGACTTTTTTCGTTTAATATCGATGCCATTTTTTAGTTATTATTATTGTTCCAATTGTTCATTATTATTATTATAACCTCATTATTGTTCATTATTATTGTTATCATTATAACTCAAATTATTTATTAATTAATGTCTCGATTGTTCATTATTATTATTATTATTATTATTATTATTATTATTATTATTAGTTATTATTATAACAATTGTTATATCGTTATAACACTAATTATTGATTAGTTATTATTAGTGTCGTTTCAATTGTTCATGAATTATAACAATAACAGTTTCAAGGGTTTATTTATTAGTATTAGTATTATTATTGTTGTTGTTGTTGTTGTTGTTGTTGTTGTTGTTATCTCAGTTTTTAATTTTTAATTTTTTTAAAATTTTTATTGTTTGGGTTTGTTTTATTTTTTTTATTATTATCATAATCGTCTCAATTGTTCATCCCAATGTCTACTATGGCCCAATTGTTTATAGGGGACCCAATATGCCCTGTTTCAATTATTTATTTATTATTCTTGTTATTATTATCTTCTTAACTGTTTATTTATTATTCTCCTCCTCGTCTCTCTCGTTTTGTCTTAATTCTTTATCCCAATGTCTTTTATGTCCCAATTACTTACTATTACTTATTATATTGACCCCAATATGGCTAGTTTCAATTATTTATTTATTATTATTATTATTATTATTATTATTGCCTCAATTTTTTATCCTTTTTCAGGATGCTCGCAAAGATTGTACATGACTCGTATCCTTTCGTCGTCACATCAGGGCTGTTTCATTGGAATTAAAGAAAAATCAATGGAAAAAAATGCAAAAAAATAAAAAAATGCCAAAGGCAACTTTGAAAAAATGCGAAATGCAACTTTGAAAAAATGCGAAATGCAACTTTGAAATAATGCGAAAAGCAAACCCAAACAAACCCAAATGAATAAAAAAATGCGAAATGCAACTTTGAATAAATGCGAAATGCAAACCCAACCAAACCCAAAGAAATAAAAAAATGGGAAATGCAACTTTAAAAAAATGCGAAAAGCAAACCCAAACAAACCCAAACGGATAAAAAAATGCGAAATGCAACTTTGAAAAAATGCGAAATGCAAACCCAAACAAACTCAAACAAATAAAAAAATGCGAAATACAACTTTGAAAAAATGCGCAATGCAAACCCAAACCAACCCAAACAAATAAAAAAATGCGAAATGCAAACCCAAACAAACCCAAACGAATAAAAAAAATGCGAAATGCAACTGTAAAAAAATGCGAAATGCAAACCCAAACCAACCCAAACAAATAAAAAAATTCTGTCATTTGAAATGACAGAATCGAAAAATTGTTTCAGTTTTTTAAATTTCACGTTATATACGTTTACAAGGCCGCGATAAACGTACGTATTTCATGAAAACAAAAATGGCGAACTCGTTCGAAGAGTGGGGGGAGGGAAAAAACGTCAGCATAAAGTTTCGGATGGGGATAAAAAAGCGAAACATAAAAATCTGGTATATTGATTCACCTGGAAAGCAAATCGATATCCGTACGAGGTACACGGCGGCTCACTTCGTTTCGTCGAGTTCGCAAACTTTGTTTGGTCATGATGGTGTACGTTTTTCTCCACGTGTGTTAGCGCGCGTGCGTTTCCTATACTTTGGGATAACTCTCGTCGAAACGTTTTCGACAGTGATGCGAGAAGCGCGCCATCGCCAACGTTCAATCATTCTTTCGAAATATCACGTTATCACTTAACCCTCGCGATATCTCGTCAACCCTATTTCCCGCGCGAACTTTCTCGCCAAACTCATCTGCCGGAAATCGTAAGTTTTGGAGGAATTGCTAATTCTTGCTTTTTTTCATTTTTACAATCAATTCGGTGGTTGATTTTCCAAATCCATTTTCCTAGATTTCAAAAGAAAACTTCGATGGGAAAAACGACGTCCATTTTTTGAAAAAAATTCGATGGGAAAAACGTCATCCTTTTTTTGAAAAACTTTGATGGGAAAAACGTCGTCCATTTTTTGAAAATACTTCGCTGGGAAAAACGTCGTCCATTTTTTTAAAAATCTTCGATAGGAAAAACGACGTTGATTTTTTGAAAAAACTTCGATGGGAAAAACGTCGTCCATTTTTTGAAAAAAATTCAATGGGAAAAACGCCCTGCATTTTTTGGAAAAAAATATCGATGGGAAAAACGTCGTCCATTTTTTGAAAAAACTTCGCTGGGAAAAACGTCCTCCATTTTTTGAAAAAACTTCGATGGATAAAACGTCATCCTTTTTTTAAAAAAACTTCAATGGGAGAAACGTCGACCATTTTTTTAAAAAACTTCGATGGGAAAAACGTCGTCCATTAAAAAAAAAAACTTTGATGGAAAAACTTCTTGTTTTTGAAAAAACTTTGAAGGGTAAAGCGACGTCCTTTTTTTGAAAAAAACATCAATGAGAAAGACGTCGTCCCATTTTTGACAGAAAATTTAAAATAGAAAGAAAAAGACGTCCTTCATACGTCAGGACGAAAAAAAACCAAAATGGTAGCTCAAGAATTATCGATAATGGATCACCAATCAGGAAATGGAAAATCTTCGGCCAACGCGATCGTCGATGATGATCCGTCGAACTTCATTGACAAAAGTATTGAACCCAAACAAACTCGCGAAGATACTGAAGATCCTGAAGAGACTGACGCGAAAACGAGGATATATAGCAATAAACACATTAAAAAAGTTTCCTCCACTAAGGACCTCCACAAACGTGACGTTTCCGCCAATCCGAGTCAACCAACCCTCAAGTATTTTGCCTAGTAAGATTTCGCATTTTTATACTCGAGAATTTTATATTTGTAGGGGAATTATTTTTTAACCCAAACAAACTCTTCGTTTTTAATGCTATTTATTATATTTATTTATTATTTCCTTTCGCTCGCAACTTCCTCCCTGTGAAACCCTTTTTTTAAATCGAAATCCTATCAACCCCCTTAAGGGTTGAATAATGTCAAAACGCTGAAATCCCCCATTTTCCATTTCCAGCCAATAGGATTAAAATAGCACTTTTAATGCTTCTCATTTAAAAACCTTTCCATTTTTCAATGGTATTTTGAAACACATGGCTTTACCCCCTTAAGGGTTGATTTTCCGAAAACGTTGAAACACGCCATTTTGATTTTTCAACCATCAATCTAAATACGAAGTTTCGTGGATACGACTTTAAAAAGAATAAGTTTAAAAAGAATTATTTAATGCACACGAACATCCTCAATTTTACACCTTTAAGGTATTACGTGGATGGAAATTTAAAAAATCGCTGAAATTCGTGAAAATTTGAGGAATTCTATTTCTTGCTAGAATTTATTATTTCTTGAGACATTAATTATTAAAAAAATTAATTAGACTTATTATTATAATTATTTTAGAATTTTACTGTTACCATTATTTTAGAATTTGTTAATTACTATATTAGGCATAAACGTATGAATTCTGTAGACGAAGAAAAAAATATAATTCTGCAATGAAGATAAAAAAAACGAATGGAAGCATTAAGGGCATGACGAACATCGACATAACCTCACAAATTTTCGAAATCCGTTTTCTCAGAGTCGATTAAGTTTACTCCAAAAAATCGAGCATCAGTCTGTGTAGAATTCATAGAGACAGAAATAGATGTTTGAATTTTACGATAAAAATGTTTCGTTCTTGAGAAATTGCGATTTTTAAATTTCGACTCCCGCACTCGTCACGTGATACGTCACGTGATACGTCACGTGATACGTCACGTGATACGTCACGTGATACGTCACGTGATACGTCACGTGATACGTCTTCGACATAACCTTAAAGCCGAGCAAGCTTCGAAAATGCATACTGTAACGTAACCTCTTAAAAAGTAGTAACCGCTAATGAAGTTAAATCGAATTTAATGACGCAAGTTTTCTCGCAACCTTAATATTCTTCTAACTCGATTAATTCTTGTCGTCCTAAAGTTACGCGGTTTGTCGTCGTCGTGCAGCGAAGAAGAAGAGGCAAATAACGCGGCAGCTTAATCGCGAAATAATGCACATCGCCATGATGCAGAGTTACGCGCTCGCTGGTGTAAAAATCGATCGGATCTTCAGTATCGGATTTCCACCGGAAGCGACTCGGGTCCGTGATTTTGCGACGACCAAAGAACGCCGACGGATCGATCAGCTGATGTACGAGAGATGACTCGCGTGCGCAAACTCGAACTCGTCAACGTACCGCGCATGCGCCATTTTAATATTGACCGTTAAAAAGAATATTCAAACTTCGCAAAAAAAAAGTCTTGCGGATTTAGAAAAAATGCGGAATAAAGTTTTTTTAGATATGAGATATAATTATTGTAATCGGATAATCTCGATGGTTCGCTAAAATATATGAAAAAGTTTTGAAAAGAGCAAAGTTAACCTAAAAATTAACTTCGATGTTAGGGCACTCGTTTGGTTCGTTAATTGTTGAAAAATTAACGCAATTCCATATTATTCATTATAGTTAACAATATCTGTAAAAATTGAGGTTATTTTTATCGTGAACTCGTACGAAACGTTTTTTTTTTTAAATAAACATTCAAATGAGGATTTCATCGTCGGATTAAAGTAGTACTAGCGGATTGAGTAGTCAACACTATATCTATAATTTTGTGAGTCTGAAAATAGAAAAATCAAATACATTTAAGCATAATAATATTCATCATAAAAAAATAATTATTCGATAATTGTTGATAATAAACGTGTTCAATTATTATTATGAAAAATGAAGTACTAAAATAGCACTCAGCTTGACTCAAGTAGTCTAACCAACCGCCATTTTATGAAATTTCCCCGAAAACAAAGGACGAACGTTTTTTTATTCAAGAACTAAAATTAATCGCTTCAATCGATAATATCTGCTTGAAATGTCCGGTATGCCATTTAATATGAAACCATCTTTTAAATTTTGAATCCGAGCAGTCAACGCTTGCTCCGTGTTCGTTCGAAATTCCACAAAACAGAAGAAAAGCCAGCTGCATAATTTCGTCGTCTATTTTTGTCACGTGACCTGTCAATCACGTATTTCGTCGCTGCGAAGAAATCAGGCGAGCCTTAATTGCAAATATGTTTCGCAATGTTTATCAGAGCAGTCTTTTGACGATACTGTACAGCTGCGGCGCTTCTCCACTCGAGATGTGGGGCATGGAAGTTCGTACCTTTTAAACATTTTTTCATTTTTCATTTTCGTAATATTTCGTTGTCACATTAAAAATAATAATTTTGAAAATTTAAATATTTATAAACCGGTACAAGCAAAATACAAACAAACGCAAACAAACCCAAACAAACAATACCAAACAAACAAACCCAAACAAACAATACCAAACAAACAATACCAAACAAACAAACCCAAACAAACAAACCCAAACAAACAAACCTAAACAAAAAACCCAAACAAACAAACCCAAACAACCAAACCCAAACAAACAAACTCAAACAACCAAACCCAAACAAACAATACCAAACAAACAAGCCCAAACAAACAAGCCCAAACAAACAAATCCAAACAAACAAACCCAAACCAACAAGCCCAAACAAACAAACCCAAACAGCCAAACCCAAACAAACAAAACCCAAACAATCAAACTCAAACAACCAAACCCAAACAAACCCAAACAAACATGCGGGGACCGAGAAATACGGTTTATCCGATTTATCCGATAGCATATAGGATGAACTAGTTTAACTTAGGCAAAACTAGTTTGGCCTAAAATGGGGTTTGGCCGGTAACATATATACTTAGATTGATATTTCCGATCTTCGTTTCTCAGTCTTAATTACTTTTGTACCGATCGATCTCACTCGGCGTCCGGAAGGTTCCGCTTTCATTTGGCCATCATCGAAGTATAGACCTTTTCTGTATGTAAATCGTTTACCAGGTGAAGAACGGTTTTATAAGACGAGTGACGGACGAGGAGGTTAAATCCTTGGCTCTTGAGATTGCTGGTACAAACGTAGCCACGACCTACATATACGCTCCGAAAGATCGAAAAACCGTTCTCGCGATAAACTTGCCCTTCTTGATAATGGTCATCAAAAACATGAAGAAATATTTCACATTCGAAATAACTGTAAGTTTTTTTTAATGAATTTTTTTCGATTCGCATCTTCGATCCTTTATGACTTCCGGTCTCTCCTCGGGTCCTCGATCTTCAGATACTCGATGACAAACGCATGCACCGAAGATTTCGCATAAGCAATTTTCAGTGCACAACGAAGGTCCGACCTTTTTACACCAGTATGCCCATCGGTCTCGAAGGCGGCTGGAATCAGATACAATTCAATCTCGCCGATTTCACGAGACGAGCTTACGGCTCGAATTATATAGAAACTACGAGAATGCAGATACACGCGAATTGTAGAATTCGAAGGATTTACTTCGCGGATCGGTAAAACGTTTAGTCCTATTTTTCAGTTGATGGTGATGAATTTTTTATGAAATTTTAACAGCACGAAACGCTGATTTGAAATATCCCGAATTTTTTATAGAAATTTACTGATTTGTATAGTTAAAAAATGTCTGATTTGTAAAGTTAGAAATTTCCTGATTTGTAAAGTTAGAAATTTGCTGATTTGTAAAGCTGCTTTTTGGTATAGTGTGGAGTAACGATATCTATGAAATTCCTAAAAAATTTATTGATGAATTACATCTCATCAGCCATCATCAACAGCATATAATTCAATTTTTATTTGCCAGAAAAAAATAAATTTTCATATTCACAGTGAACATTTTAAAAAATCTTTTATTTTCAAAATGTTCCAAATAAAAATCCAATTTTTATTTGCCAGAAAAAAATAAATTTTCATATTCACAGTGAACATTTAAAAAAATCTTTTATTTTCAAAATGTTCCAAATAAAAATCCAATTTTTATTTGCCAGAAAAAAATAAATATTCATATTCACAGTGAACATTTTAAAAAATCTTTTATTTTCAAAATGCTCCAAATAAAAATCCAATTTTTATTTGCCAGAAAAAAATAAATTTTAACATTCACAGTGAACATTTTGAAAAATCTTTTCATGGATGGATGAAAGATCGAACGAATCGTCTTCCACGATAATACGTAGATTACAAAATCCTGAATAATCCTCATCCTGAAAGACGATTCGTGAATGTAACGTACAAAAATAAACTTTCGCGTCTTTTCTTATCGGCAAATATAAACCTAAACAAACCCAAACAAAATAGCAAGGTTTTCGGATTGACTCGTTTCGTTAAATATGAAAATTGGAAGATTGTACCCTGAAGACGAATTGCCAGCGGACTACAAACTCTTTTTGCCTGAACACACGGAACCTCGATCACGTAACGTTTCCGGGCAATTGCAAAAACCGGAAGGTCGATCGCAACCGAAAATATCATTGGGAGGTGTTCCAACCGGAGAGCCACCAGCTTTCAGAGTCGATTCCGAAACGATGGAGGATGAAAAAGCGAGACGAACGACACCGGTTCCTTCGATCGAGGCTTCGAGAACAATCGTTGCACCTGACGGAGCATCGAGAGTTCAAATAAAGATCGAACCTGACGAATATGACGAAGCATCGCTCGAACAAGAAACGGGATCGGAGCTCGAAGTTCCAACGGGCTATTACGAGGATGCGGAAGAAGAAAGGATATTCGAGGAAAGAGAAGCTCAGTTTTCACGAGTTGAGAAAAACGATGAAGAAGGTAGAATAGGAGAGGAAGAAGAAAAAGAAGAAAAAGAAGAAATAGAAGAAAAAGGGGAAATAGAAGAAAAAGAAGAAAGGGGTGAAGAGAACATTACGGATACAGAAGCTGAAGAAGAGAACGAGGACATTCCTCAATGAAATTGACGAATTAAAAACAAATTAGTACGTTAATGGTAATTATGTACTTTAGTGACTTTTCCGAAAAATGCGTGGAAAATTCATTTTTTGTCATTTTCTCATTGATTGGGTTATAAATGATGATATTCCGTCGTGGGAAGCTAAATTCCACCTTTCCATAAAAAAGTTACTCTTACATAAAAAGTAAACCAGATAGACGAAAATCGAGTCATTTTGCAGAAAATTCACGTCCCATTTTATCACATGTTTCCGCAAACATCAAAACCCCATAACTTTTCATGGGTTTTATTGGTCGGGGTTTGAGTTTGTTTGGGTTTGTTTGGTCAAAATCGAGTCATTGTATAGAAAATGTACGCCCCATTTTATCACACGTTTCCACGAACTTCAAAACCCTATAACTTTTCATGGGGAGGTACATTTCAGTCTACCCCGACTGAACATCATCATTTATAATCCAAACAATGAGAAAATGACAAAAAATAAATTTAACACGCATTTTTCGGAAAAGTCACTAAAGTACATAATTACCATGTTAATTTGTCAATCTCTCGATTCAGGAAAATACTATTATAACATCCCACGCTTCTTGTTTTCTTCCTTTGCTTCCATGCGTATCCACTGTTTCCTAATAAAAAACGTCACAATTAGCGAAACCCATATTTTTCAAAATTAGCGAAGTCTGATTTTCTGGAAGAAGAGAAGTTATCGCTACATTTATTAGGGTTCAGTTCGCAGGTGGATAAATCCGCAACAAAGGATATGAAGAAAAGATGTTTAACAACGAATATCGTACGCCGATTGGAAGATTCTCTTGTCCCGTGTATTTCTTCCGTACTCCAGCTTTTCTCATCGTTTTACGGTACATCGTAATCGTCGTCTTCGCGTTTCCGCTTGTTGGACTCATCAGTTTCCATTTTAATCGTCGGCGTCGATTGTCCCGTAGATATTTGAATTTTCGGTTTCGTCGCTGCGTTTTTGCCTGTTGCGCTTGTAGTCGAACCTGGGAAAATTCATGGCAAACTCTCGTTATTTTTTCTCTTCTTTCTCGTCGATATACGCAGGAAGAAAGGATCGTCTCACGGTCGAGGGGTTTCATCGTGATACCGATGTAAGGACCGGGACACTTTGTGAATTTGCAAAAGCGTGGATCTGGAGGAAAAGGAATTAAAATTTTGTGTTTCGGTAAACCCAGAAATCGATCGTCTTACCCGTTGAAAATTTGAAAACCGGTTTCGGTATAGAGATCGTCTGGGTTCTAGCCACAGTCGCCAAAGTGGCTGGTCTCTTGACGATCGATAAACTCGCTTTATTTCCGTCAGTTTTCGCTCGGCTCTGTCCACCGGAAACACCACTGCTGATCGTAGAGTTTCCTAGCGCGTGGATGGACTTTCCCGGAGCTTTTTTCACTACGTTCTTCAGCTTGTAATTTGTCGCGTTCAGACAGTAACGATCAGGCGGCAATCTCAGGCCGTTGTTAGGCTTCACGAAAGGCAACGGAATATTGTTTTTTGCCCGCGCGACATCCAACAGTACGTCTCGTGGCGGAGGATTCGTAAACGTACGATCCAATTGCATTTTCACCGCTAATCTTACGTCGTCCAAATCGATAAACTTTTTCTTCGCGTGATTCGCGTAAATTCGACTGTCGTCCAGGATACAAGTGATGTAACCTGCCGATACGGAAAATTGAATATTTCGCATTTACATGAATATGGCTAAACGTGTAAACGCGAAACTGCGGGAAACGCTGAATCTTAGGTTTGGTAATCTTGAAGGTTAAACGGTATTGGTTCTTGAATTGGAAATAATTTTGCAAAAAGACAATATCAAAGTACTCACGGTATGTAAATTCGAGTAACTGGTTGATAACTTTTGGCTCGTAATCGGCTATCCCCATGTCTTTCATTATTGACATTATAACCTGAGCATCCTTAGGAATGTGCTTTACGTGGCTCATGCTTTTCGCTTTTTCGGCCATAGCCGCAAACCGTAAGGTAATGTCGCCAAACGGCAAACTTTCGATTCAGTTATTGCATTCGCTTTTTATTTATCCTCGCGAAACGAAAATCGGGGAATTGTTACAGGTTACTTATAGAAGTGAAAAGATGCTCGTCGGTGGCGTCGTTCCGCGAACTGCTGCTAGCGACACTAGCGGCGAATTCGGAAAGTTACGAATTTCCGGTGCGCTAGACCGGACGGAGTTATCGGTACGGCTGAATGCGATTGTAGGTATCCGAGAATTTGAAAATACCGGTACTAGAGCGCTAGTGTTTCGAAAAATGACGTTCGGAAGATAACCTAAAAACTATACCTTGTATATTGTTCATAAACGCTAAATCAATATCAACGATAAACGAATCGATTAGTTTCAAATTATTTCAAAAGAGTCCAACATGAGCGTGATTGATTTGGGCTTCGTCGAAGAATGCGAAAGTTGGAGGTTAGAAAGCAGATTTTTCCCGAACAAAGTAGGCGGAAAACCAGCATGGCTTAACCTCAAAAATCTTCCAACGTGTGACGATGTACACTGTGACGTATGTAAATCACCATGCACGTTTTTGTGTCAAATATACGCTCCTTACGAAAACGATCCACAAGCTTTCCACAGGACTCTTTATATATTCGTTTGTAAAAAGGAAACATGCTGCAAAACGAATAGTAACGAAAACTTCAAAGTTTTGCGATGTCAATTGCCCAGGGAAAATCCATTTTATCCATTCGAACCACCTGAAGAAAATGAAGATTGGAGGCCGGATATCCGAGCCGAGAAATGGACGGAAACTTGCTCCGTTTGCGGAATCTCAGCGCCGAAACACTGTGGAAAATGTAAGAAGGTTAATTATTGCTGTCGAGAACATCAAGTTTTGGATTGGCAAGCTGGACACAAGCAACGATGCGATTCGGATAAATCGGACCAAAATGACGTTCCGACAAAACCTAATGGATCGAATACCTCCCCGTTCCTAGAATCTGAAATAGTAATGGAATCCGAAAATGCCGAAAATTCGGAAAACGAAACGGACGACGCGACGAAAGAAGCGGAAGAATTGGCGCGTTTCCAAGCATTGGTCGAAAGCGGAAAAGCCGGAACGTTGCAATCCGAGAAAGACGTCGATGTTGACCTTCAAAATATGTCCCAATCCAATACGGACGAAACATTCGCCAATTTCACCGAACGAGTCAAAAAGTATCCGGATCAAATAATAAGGTTGTTTATTTATCGTAATCATTATTATGCTTTACGAAAACATTTTTCAAGGTTACGAGCATTCGGCTAGTATCCAAAAGAAATCGGTGATTCATGGCCTCGATAAACAAAGTATTAAACATTTCGAAAAACTATTTAAATAATTATAAGCCCTACTTGATTTTATCATTTTATAAAAAAACATAGAAAAAAGGAATTAACAATAAAGAGAAATCAGTTGATTTATTCCTCGCGTTGCAGTTGTTAATAACAACCGATTTTGCCATATTATGCCATTTTTATATAAAAATCTTTTTCTCAGTCAAAGATTTGTATTATAATATTCGATTTATATTTCTTTTCAGTCCAAAAAGTGTTTTATGAGTTTATTGCGAAACAGTGATTAAAGATAAAGTATTTTTTTTGTTATTTTAATGATTTTATATGAAAATTGATTTACAAGGGTACAATGGAAGTACAATATGGTACGTTCCGCCCAGCATCTCGATCATATATTAATAATTGATGATGTGGAAAACAATGAATAAAATATTTTAAGTTAACCTGAATTCGTTTTTTTTTTCTTTAAAATCCCTGATCATGCGCACCTAAGGAATATAAATTCAACATTCCGAAAGTATGTTTCATCTCATATTAAAATCACTAAAACTCATAACCTAATAGCGGGAACAAATGTTAAGGGGTTTTATTGACTACTGGCTGAAACAAAGTTTTTATTTTTCATATCCCATGTTATATCAAAAAACTAATTACACAGGGCTATAAACTAATATTAGTCCGCGAAAACCCAATTTATTTCACTTTTGTTTATTGAGGAATTACTGGAATATTTTTTGAATGAACGTATCTTCTGCGAGTTTCCGAATAGTCAAAATGTACGCATAACCACATTGGTTTATTCCAGATACGATCGTGGCGGATCACCTTTATTCATATCTCCGGAAGGTCAGCCAACGAGTATTCCACCGTGTGAACAATGTCACGGTCCGAGGCATTTCGAATTTCAGGTAAATTGCTAAATCGAGCGAGTCGAGTAGCGTGTTAAGAATCTCAAATAATTAGAACACTGTATCTTTACAATGTAATTCACTTATGTATATTACAGATAATGCCGCAGCTTCTGAACTACCTGGGTGTCTCCGAAGTTGTCAAAGGTCTCGATTGGGGAACCTTGTTGATCTACACCTGTGAAAACTCTTGCGTTACAAAGTCGGCTTACACCCCGGAGTACATATGGAAACAGGACGTTGTTTAATCGCTCGCTGTAAACGTTTTTCTAAATAGATAGCGGTGATCAAACAGTAGAAACTTTCTGAACTACTTGGACTGGAAAAAACGTTGCAGTTTTCGGATGGTTTTTTGTACGTTCCAGTAAAGATATTTAAGGGAATGACGAACACGTTCCGGGCCACCTCGAAATTTCAAAAGCCAATTTCTCCCAAACCATTGAACCGATTGGGATGAAATTTCTTTTGTGTACTCAGGAGGCTTGCTCGAAGAGGAA
>JAPYZJ010002549.1:0-21479 GCA_030522765.1 Ophioninae sp. B BG-2022a
ACAAATTCGTTTGGGTTTGTTTGGGTTGGTCGATAAATCGTTGTTTGCTTTGGAATAAAGACTTCGTTTGGGTTTGTTTGGGTTGGTCAATAAATCGTTCCTTGTTTTCGATTAAAGACTTCGTTTGGGTTTGTTTAGGTTTGTTCGTTGTCTGCGCCGAAAGTCATTGCTTACTTTGGACAAATTCGTTTGGGTTTGTTTGGGTTGGTCGATAAATCGTTTCTTGCTTTCCATTAAAGACTTCGTTTGGGTTTGTTTGGGTTGGTAAATAAATCGTTCACTTTTAGGAAGCCTTCATTTGACGAACTTGGTCATTCAGCGATTCATTTATTTCCACAAAACCGTGATTTTGGGAGATATCTTATTTGAAAAAAATAGTATTTTTCACCGTATACAGGGTGGGCAAAAAGTATAGAAATCTCTGCACATTTCGGAAGGTCTCTCACGAAAAAAAAAGTTCAAGCTCGAGTCTCAAGTAGTTTTCACGGAGGAATCCAACGGCGATATTCGTATTGACCTTGAACTTCATCTTCAAGGTCGTTTCCAGTTCAATTTTGTTTGTCCAAACGAAAGCCCTATTTTTTACATCGGAAACCAAAAGAGCAGAGAATTTTACGTTGAAAAATGTACTCGGATCATTAGTCAGATGTGACCTTGAACGTCAATGTCTCGAAACTTCCGAATGTGAAATTTATCGATCCTTCGATTGCTATGGCCAAAAAAGTGGTTTTCACTCGAAGATCAGATTCAAGGTCAAATTGCAGGTCACCATTGGTTTCCACGTTGAAAACTACTCGAGACCTCAGCTTAAATGTCTTTTTTGAAACAGTCCGAAATTTCCATACTTTTTATACTTTTTCCCCACCCTGTATATTCAAGCACGTTACTTGGTGGCTTTATTATCTGGAACTTAGATTTTCGATTAAATTTTGCAATTTTATAAGGATTAGTTTTATGCAGTTTTATGGTTGATAAATGAAGGTTTATTCGTAAATGTTGATGTTTGTTTGGGTTTGTTTGGGATCGTGAGGGGCTAGTCTGCTTAGATAGTTGTTAAAATGGGTCCGGTATACCTGGCGGTTATCCGCGTGTGCATAAAAGCGAATTGGATATGACGCAACTGCGTGTGCGCGACGAATGGCCGGCGCCAACGTTTATTATCGGTGACAGTAAATTATCGTTTCGTTGGGCTTATGTAAATAGCTAAGTGAGCAAAACCATAAGGATATACATAGGGGCATTCTCGAATTGCGCTTTTAATATAATACCGACCGGATGGTATTTATCACTTATCAATTTATAACGACTACAATGCCGGGGACAAACCGATAAATTAACTGTATTCCCATTCGGCCATTATTCGTTATTAAAACGGCATTTGTAATTTCACGATCGGATATAGATACGCATCGCTGCTGCCATTCAAATAGTCAACTGATTGAAATTAATACTTCGATCGAGAAAAATATTCGATAAAAGCCTCTATTCCGATAAGCTTCGACTGAGACTCGCTTGCAAGGTACGTTTTGAAAAGGTACGAATTGCGTGGAAAATCGCAAAAAAAAATCACAAAAAAAACAAATTCCAAAAACTGATGTGTTCTTTTTGTTATCGAGTTACTCGAAGCAAGATTTTACTTTGAAACTCTGAAACAATCGAATCTCTGTTTTTTACACTTTTCGAGAGTAAATATACATCGAAAAATGTGTTTGTTTGGGTTTGGTAATTTTTTACTCTGAAAATGTTCGTTTTTTTGTAATTTTTTATTTACAAAAACGTTTTAACTAGTTTATCTCTAAAGTATGTTTTTTTTCAGCGCTTCACCTTTGGCAACCGACTGAACGAGAATTATTTGAAAATGTTTAGTTTCACTTTTTTTTTGACGAAAAGCAGTGAAAAAACATGCGATTCTTTTATTTTCTTTTTTTTCCGCCACTATTTTGTTATTTTTGCGTGTACATTAAAAATTCTAGCTCAGTTGATTGCTCGTGATACATCGAACATGAAAATTGACAATTTGTTTGTTTTTGGATGGGCGAAATTTTTGGGCAAACTGTTGGGAAACATTTTTGGGGAATTTTTTTGGGAAACATTTTTGGGCAATTTTTTTGGGAAAAATTTTTGGGCAAATTTTTGGATGGGCTTGAAATTTCAACAGCAGTGCAGACCCCACCTACTAATCGAGGCTTTGCATTCAAACCGTGTTTTTGTACGTTGAGCGTGCATAAAATATATAATAATATTTTTTTTAATATATTTCAAAAGTGCATTTACAAAGCCTAACAAGCCCTGAATTAATATCTTTATTCGTATTCTCATAAAAAATGCATGAAAAATAAAAATTCATAAAAAGTTCATGAAAAATAAAATTCACGAAAAATAAAAATTCATAAAAAATTCATGAAATCTCATTAATCCGACTCATGAGACAAACCAAACGTATTTGGTATACGAATTTTTATTGCACACTTCGATCGACTGGGATCTCAAATGTAATTCGCATTCAAGCATTTGCAAAAAAAAATCCGAGGGTGACTGAGGCGTGATGTTTGTTGTTTTTCAACCAATCAAAACCATTTGGTCAACCAACGTAATACGCATTTGAATTTTCCTTTTTGTTTGCTGGAAGAGTTTCAGGAAACGGTGAAAGTCGTGTCACAAAGTCTTCCATTGGTTCATTCCACGTTTAGACGTCGATCATAAAACTGCATCGTTATTATTATTTTCTATTGTTACGTCAATCAAAAATAATAAAAAATAAAGAAATAAAGGATTATTGAATATTACATAACTCTACTATTTTTTGGTACTTCCAGCCTTTGGTTATTGAATTTTTATTTTCTTTTCTTGTTCTTTGACCGGAAAATAGAAGGATTTTTTACGCAACTGCCATTTTTCGTTTCGAAATTTCGAATTCGGAATTTTGTTTCAAGAAATTTTGACATACAAAAATTTTAATATTTGGAAATATCATTTTTTTACTGAAATTTAAATATTTAGAAATATAATTTGTTTACAGAAATTTAAATATCTAGAAATATAATTTTTTTACAAAAACTTAAATATTTAGAAATATCATTTTTCACAGAAATTTAAATATTTAGAAATATCATTTTCTTACAGAAATTTAAATATTTAGAAATATCATTTTCTTACAGAAATTTAAATATTTAGAAATATCATTTTTTTACAAAAATTTAAATATTTAGAAATATTATTTTTTTACAAAAATTTAAATATTTAGAAATATCATTGTTTTACAAAAAATTACATATTTAGAAATATCATTTTTTCTATAATGATTAATTATTTGAATGACAGTAATCGTTATCGGAACCGATCAGTCACTATTTTACCAATTTTAATAAATCGTCCAAAACGGTTTTTCAAGGTCAAAATACAAAAAAAAAACAATAAAAACGAAAATACTTCTATGTTTTTGTTATTAGAAGCGTTTGCGAACGTGTCGTAAGTTTAATATATTTTAACACTTCATTACCATTATTCAACGCTCGTTCCGCCTCATCCAATGGTCGTTTGTTCGCCGCACGAAGTCCCTTTTTGCGGTGTGCCAGAGGCATCTTTTTATCATCCATAATCGTGATTCCGGTAGTGTCCCGTATTCGAAAAAGTTAACTGCCGACTGCAAAAAAACATGTTAATTCAATCCAGTGAAACAGGTAGTAAAAAAAATTCAAAAAAATTTTTTCAAAAAAACTGCAAAAGTAAAAAAAAATTTAGGATCAAAAGACTTTTCGAATTGATTCTCATACACAAATTCAAAAGCGTCAAACGAAAAAAAAAAATAATCAGAAACTAATTTCCAATGCTTTGAAAATTTTCAGCTTTCGGAAAAAAAAAGTTGTAAATTTGTTTGGGTTTGTTTGGGTTCCCGATATAATTCTTCGTGAAGCGATGATTCCGCCCTCTCAAAAAAATCTAAAAAAATATCAAAAACATCTCAAAAAAAAAAAACCGGATATTGGAAAAACAAGAAAGTTGCAACCCGATGAACGTTTACGGGGATTAAAAAAACCCAAACAAATAAACAAACCCAAACAAACAAGAAAAAGCTCACGAGGTTCGGAGCTCGTTCGTTTTCGATGTTTGTTTAAAGGCTATCTCGAGATCTGAAATCGACATGAAATACCCGTGCCCTAAAAAGCCTCCTCCATCTTCCTCCCTCTTTGTTTCTCCCCGCGATTGCAACAAGAATACAGCAAATATTGCTCGTGAGTGGACGAGTATTGCTCGCATCGATCCACGAGCACGCGTAAATTCTCCATGTGTGCGCACACACTTGCGATACATACTGTAAATCGGAGCCGAAAATGGGCGGACCCGCGAGTTAACTCGCGCGTTAACAGGGCGGGACTCGTGAAAACGGTGAGCCTGCGATTTACGATCCCCGAGTTAAAACCTCTCTCACCTGCATGCTCTTGTAGCACACCTTAGACTGACTTGTACTTTGCTTTCTTGTTTATTCCCCCCTCCCCCCCTCCCCCAATCTCGTTCTCTTTTTCGCGCTCTCTCTCTCTCTATTATTATTATTTATCATTATTATTATTGTTATTATTTTTGTTATTATAATTATTATTACTTTTCTTGCTTATTTAATTTTAAGTTATGCTAAGTTTCTATTGTTAATTTTGTTATTTATTTCTTTTGCCCGAGAGTCATAGACTAGGGCATAATAAATTATATCATCATCATCATCATCATCGGCTCTCTCTCTCTCTCTTTCTCTCTGGTTTCTGTTTATTATTTCTCTATTTCATCAGTATTTTTAGTTTTTAGTTTATTTTTAAGATCATTCTATGTTATGTGTTGTTCATCGTTAGTCGAGTCTGTGGTTTTTCGCGGTTTTGCGTTTTTCGGTTTTGATTGGTTTATGCTAGGTTTTTTGGTATTTTCGTTATATTTTTATTTATTTATTAGTTTGTTTAATTGAAATATTTTTATTATGTTCGAATTTTCGTTTTTCACAAATTGGCAGGAAGTTTTTTATTAGGGAATAATGAAATTTATCATCATCATCTTTCTCTCTCTCTCTTTCTCTCTTTCTCTTTTTCTCTCTCTTATTTCATGGTCCGATTGCGCTGCTCCCATCATTCCAGTGAATACGATTATTATTTTTTTTTTCAACGCTTCTCGTTTCGGTTGTCGATTTATTATTGGGCTTACGGACTAAACCAACAATTATAATCAGTGAGTCTCTTGGGATACCCGATCCTTCGAAAGCAGCGGGTACGTGATCATCCCTGACACTTTGCAGGCACTGCACTGAAAAAACAATTACCGGCCTGTCGGAATCGCACGGGAATCCCCCTTGTCTTGTTTATTGGCAAATTCAATATTGAATTATTTCTGGAATAATTCGGTTCATAGAAATAACGAGTGCTCGGGATAATAAAATATTTTACAGTTTCTGAGAGAAACAACAATATCTCCTTGTTAAGGAGCTGTTTCGAGAAGAAAATTCGCCTTTAGTTGCACATCTCAAAAAATAAAATTCTCGAAAACATTTCTTTTTTTCTAACCGCGAACTAAGTGCAACTCGTTATATAGATTAATCGCGAAAACAATTTTTCATTATCTTATATCTATATGTATAAATATAAACATAAAAAAATTATATTAATTAATTAAATAAATTATATTTATTACACATTTATAATACAGTATTAATTATATTAAGCACACTAGATTGTAAGAAAAGAGATTTTGTAAAAAATTTTATAACAAGTTATGCAAATAAAACTCTATTATATATTATATTAATTACACAGTATTATCTAATCACCTTCTGATTGAAGATGACTCAAAGAAACTTCAGTTTCACGGCCGAAAATTAAAAAAAAAAAATTTCCCAAAATCAGCTAGTTTTTTGGATGCGAACTAAATGTAACTCGTTTACATATATATATAAATGTTGAAATAATTGTTTAATAATCTTATATATACATATAAATATTAAAAAAAATATATATATATATATAATGTTATTATATAATTATACGTATTTTCGAGTCACCAGGAGTAATTAAAGTTGACTCGAAAAAACATCAACTTGGCGGCCAAGAACTTATTCGTTCGAGGTTGCCAATAAATTAACGTTAGCTGGATCACTCGATCTTTCAGCGTGGAAGGTAGATTGTCAATAATCGAATCCGTTGACACGTAAGCCCGCTAGAAATTCCTGTTGATCATCGATCAATGACATCCGTGCTCGGTGGCTTTCTCATGCGCCTGGATCAGGACACGATCGATCGAGAGATTACCAGCTACTTTTCATTCCTCAAAGTCTCAGCTGGGAAAAAGTAAGAAAGTTAACGATTACGAAGCCACGCGTTTAATCGAGGAAAAAACCGATTGAGGATCCGCCTAACTGAACGATTCGTAACGCGCGGATCTTGAACGATCTCGACTGATTCTATCAACAACTTGGATGTCTACAAATCGCTGCTAGGCTAGCGAAGCTTCGTTTTGTTACCCTCGAATAAACCGGATGACATCCGGTTTCCTTGGTTTTTTATTTCGAGAATTTTCTAAGGTTTTTCTAGCTCTTGTTTAGCCCAAAAGTTATGAAAATGCTTGAACATCGAAGCTGGAATCTTGCCTTCGAAGTTCGAACGAATAGACCGGAAGTTAAGTTGCTATCGGAGGAATTATTGAATCATCGGAAGCTGGGGTAGTATTGAATTAATATTCTGTTGAGAATTGTAATATTCTGGCAAGAACTGTAATGTACTGTCAAGAATTGTGACATACTGTCAAAAACTGTAGTATTCTGTCAAGAACTGTGATATTTTGTCGAGAACTGCCATATTCTGTCAAGAATTGTAATATTCTGTCAAGAACTGTAATATTCTGTCAAGACCCGTAATATTCTGTCAAAAACTGTAGTATTCTGTCAAGAACCGTAATCTTCTGTAAAAACCGTAATATTCTGTCAAGAACTGCCATATCATGTCAAGAACTGTAGTATTCTGTCAAGAACGGTAATATTCTGTCAAGAACTGCCATATTATGTTAAGAACTGAAGTATTCTGTCAAGAACTGAAGTATTCTGTCAAGAACTGTAATATTCTGTCAAGAACTGTAATATTCTGTCAAGAACTGTAATATTCTGTCAAGAACTGTAATATTCTGTCAAGAACTGTGATATTCTGTCAAGAACCGTAATCTTCTGTAAAAACTGTATTATTCTGTCAAGAACTGTGATATTTTGTCAAGAACTACTATATTCTGTCAAGAACTGCCATATTCTGTCAAGAACTGTAGTATTCTGTCAAGAACTGTAATACTCTGTCAAGAACTGTAATATTCTGTCAAGAACTGTGATATGCTGTCAAGAACTGTAATATTCTATCAAGAACTGTGACATTCTGTCAAGACCCGTAATATTCTGACAAGAACCGTAATCTTCTGTAAAAACTGTAATATTCTGTCAAAAACCATAATCTTCCGTAAAAATTGTAATATGCTGTCAATAACCGTAAAATTCTGTCAAGACCCGTAATATTCTGTCAATAACCGCAACATTCTGTCAAGAACCACAAGATTCCGTCAAGAACCGTAATATTCCGTCCAGAACCTTTAAGCCTGAAATTATCACCAATTTTGACATTTTTTAAAATATCCTTCCAATAAATCCTTAAAAGGTCAAATAGGGTCGCGGTTTATTTGGATCGGGATAAAAGTGAATACAATTGTCCGGTTAGCTTTTGCTACTGGAAGACTGCGTTCAACACTCCTATGGATTTAATTAAGTGGAAACGGTTCACGACGTTTTCAATCGGTCGATTGATCGATGATCGACCAATCTTCAGGTTACGATCTCAACGAACGTAAAGCTTCATCGACGTGGAAAACTCGCTGTCAATGCGACAGCTCTCGCAGTTTCCGTTCGAACGGAAATCACTGATTCAGGAACGCCGTTCTCCTCTACAATAAATGACACGTATCGGCGATTGAGTGAGTTGTTAGACAAGAATGCTGGACACTCCTGACACCCCACGTGTTACAGCTCGGATTATCTCTCCACTGAAAAGTTAACATTCTCGTCGCTATTTTATTATCCAATTTGTTTGGGTTCGCCCCGTTTGGCAGCCCGGCGTGTCTAAATTGTAACCACGCTGTTAACACGTTTTCTTTGATATCACAGTTCGAATAGAAAACACGACTGACTGGATTTTGAACTGGTTATTGTTCGGACACGAAAAATGTCTAATACCGCTTAATTGACGTCTCGAGGAAAGGGCACAGGTGTACTAGCACCTCCGGCTATTCGTTTAGGCAAGCCTCAAAAACCGAAATATCAGACATAACAGTATTTTTTCATTTTCCGAAATTTCCAGACCGGAATTTTGAAAAAAAAAACGTTTTTTTTTTAATGATCGAACAATGTTTGAACATCGTAAATATTATATTGGACGGTAAACAAAAGTTTCCAACGTTTGAATTTTTAAAAATCTTTTTAAACTTAAAAACGTTAAATAAACAATTGACACTTTAAAACCTTAAGAAACTTTAAAACTAAAATGTTAAAAAAAACGTTTGGAACTTGAAAACGTTCGAACCTTTATAAAATTGAAAATTATCATAATTTTTATCTCAATATTACAATGATATTGTTATCATATTTACGTCATTATTTTACTACAATTTTCATTATTATTATTATTATTATTATTATTATTTATATTATTTATATATATCATTACATTATAATATATGATTATTATTTACACATATAATTATTTACTACACACATTAAAAAAATATATTTTGAGTTTTTCATTTCGCCTAATTAATTTTTCGTATTATTCATATTACGTAACGGTAATTCATTCGACTTTGTTTATCCGTTACTAAGTTTAAAAATTTGCCTAAAGGTGTACCAAGGCATATAATCGAACTCTCTTTTTCCCTCCTTTTTTTTTTGCTGCACGAAAAACCAAATTTGAAAACCTTCTGGAATCGAGTATTCGCTTCGTGCATGCCGAGCGATATTGAAATAGAGATCTCCTCGATCGTTGTAGTAGGTCTCCCATCCCTCACATTCCAAAACTGGAGCCACACGAAAAAAAGCAAATAGTGAAAAAAAAACAAAACAAAAAATACGTTTTCATACGCAATTGTTTTCCGTGGCGTCGATACGACGCGCATTGTTTACGATTGGTGAGAGGTCGTTCAATTGATAACCGAGGGGCTCGCGTGGAAAGAGAATTCCTGTAGGATTACACAAATCCGTGGCAAAGGCAGACTCCTGCAATCGCAGCGACGGGGACTCGTATTGTGCGATGTTTATGAACAAAAAAAAAAAAAAAAAAAAAAAAGGAAAAACATTTGTTGCAAGCATTGTGCAAGACGCCTATTCGTAAACGTGTCGCAACAGCGTAACGAGCGTCTCGAGTGAAAACTCGACATGATCGAGAGGGCGAGATAGCGCGACGGTTTGCCCGTTAATGGCTTCATTAAATCATTTCTCGAATTAGTCTGAGTGCGCGCGCACACGAACGATTTTTTTGGTTTTTTTGTTTTGGTTTTTTTTTTGTTTTTTTTTTTATCGCTCGATAGATCCGATACATATTTTTTCCCCTTCGAAATGACAAGCCTTCGGAAGCCGACGTAACGAGTTTCGAACATGGATGAACGACGCTCGCGAAAAGTCGCTCAGGCAATGAGACCAATGGCACCTGTAGCGAACCAAACACGCGAGTCCGTACTCCCGGACTCGCCAATGCAATTCATCGACTGACCGAGTCAATGTCAGCCTTGACGGTCTCGTCAACTTGCCACTCGAAGGTTTCACGTGAATCGTTGATCGATCGATGGACAAACTCACTGCTGTTTCTTTACGACATTTTATTATTATTTTGACTATTGCTATTATTTGATTTTTGCAAATTTTGATCAGCATTATCGCTATCATGATCGTTGGCATAATTAATTATTTTTCATTATTATTATTTTATTATTTTATTCCTTTTTTAAAATTATTTTTTAAACGTACAGAAAACGTGCCAAAGTTTATTAGACATTATTCGCTAATCTTTCTTCTGGTGAGTTTAGAAACCGGAGCACGACGGAAGTTTAAGGTTTTATTTGACATAAAAAATTCCAGAATTTTCAGAGATTGCCAAATTTATCAAAATTCCGAAGGTTACAAAAAATGTCAAAATTTACGAAAATTTCAACGTTTTTCCAAGTTCTTAAATATACAAAAATTCCAAAATTTTCAAAGATTGCCAAATTTTTCCTAGTTCCCAAATATACAAAACATCCAAAATTTGCAGAGATTGCCAAATTTTCAAAAATTCCCAAGTTTACTAAAATTCCCAAGTTCGCAAAAAATGTTCAAATTTACGAAAATTCCAAAATTTACCCAAGTTCCTAAATATACATAAATTCCCAAATTTCCCCAAGTTCGTGAATCACAAAAATTCCCAAATTTTTCCAAGTTCCTAAATATAAAAAAATTTGTAAATTTCCCCAAGTTCCTAAACCTACAAAACTTTCCAAAATTTCCCCAAGTTCCTAAACCTACAAAAATTCCCAAATTTCCCCAAGTTTCTAAACCTACAAAAATTTCCAAATTTCCCCAAGTTCCTAAACCTACAAAAATTCCCAAATTTCCCCAAGTTCCTAAACCTACAAAAATTCCCAAAATTTCCCAAGTTTCTAAATATACAAAAATCCCCAAATTTAGGAAAATTCTCAAAATGTGCAATATTCAATAAAATCATCGACGCAAGCGAACGAATTCTTTACTCGCTTCAATCCAATTTCTTTATTAGGATTATAAGGGGTGTCGCTGTCACGCCTGTTTTGCAGTTTATATACTATATCTATCAACAACTCGTCCCCAGAGAAACGTAAAAGTAAGTACAAGGCAAACTTCCTGCCTGAAGATATAACATTTTGTCATTCGTTTTTCTCATCCTTCCCCCTAATATCATTCCCCATAGAACCCGTCTATCCTAACAAAAGCCCCATACGTGGATGGGCTGAAGATCGAAGAGACTGATGACTCGAGTTGAGTAACCAGGGAGTATTCGGTTGCGGATGACGATTCGCAACGCCACTTTCTTCTGCATCAGCATTATCTCGCACTCATCATGACTTCATGATTCTTTTATTCCGACATCATCCTGACGTAAATTGCGTTACTATAGTTCCTGCATTACCATCGTACGCTGCTCGAAAAATAAAATCAACAAATGTCGAAACGACTAAACGATCACCATAACGAATGATGACCATAACCAGAAGTTCAATTAAAAAAAAAAACTTTCTACATTCGAAAAAACCATTCGGAGAAAAACACGATTCGTTGAAAGTAAAGTCTATCATCCTTGAAGCCAATCTCAATATATAAGATTTAACTAGATGGACCATCGGGCAAAAAGTTTGTCAAAAATGAGGGAATCGTTGATTTCGAATTTTAGATCGTTACTTACTTTTAGGCTTACAAAATAACTCATTTAATAACGATTTAACGCTTGAGAACGTTTGTTTTCTATTTTTAATAATAATTCAAGTTAAATTCGATAGTTTTATAGGGAGCTACCGAATTATTCAGTAAAAAATTCGCAAATAATTCATATATCATTATTTAAAAAAAAATTACTTCTAGTATTTTTATATTTTTCTAGAATTTTTGCATTTTTTTAAAATATTCATCATGTAATCAAGTAACCTTAAATTCCATTGAGAACGGCCCAAATACTGTAAAACGTGCTTTTTTTTTAAATAGATGGCGAATTTTTTGCCTTTCTTTTTTTCGACCTTCACTCGTCCTAATTATGTGCAAAGACCCTCGCCGTTTTATTCGTCAGAGGTTAATGGGATCGTAATATTCGTTTGCGACTTTCATGGAATGCGGATTATGCCCAACCCTCCCTTCCACCGTCGGCACATGTCATTGAAGTCGATGGGTTAAGGAAATTTTTACTACGTCTCTACGAGAAAAAAAAAAGAAAAAGACAATACATTAACCGCTATCTTCGGAGAAATTGATTTCCAAATGATTTTTTTAAATTTACTCACAACTCGGGAAGGAAAGAGAAAAAAAGAAGAAATTCGCGTCAGCAGCGCGTCAGGCTTGTTGAAGTTGATTGACAACGTTTTTTTTTTTGTCATTTCCATTTTTCATTAGCACGACTTCGTAAGTTTCGGGCGCGCATAACTCCTCTCCGTGACATTTCGTACGGCGCGCAAATCGTGACTCGATGTTTGCAGTTTAAGTCAATCAAATTCTTGGTTGGAAAGTGACACATGAAAAATACTCGTCTATTCACTGGCTTCTACGATGTTTATCGCCTCTTAAAATCCAGCTGGCGTATTTTGAAATTAGGAGTAATCGAGGGCCTTGAAATTTTTGAATTTTAGAACGTGAGCTTGACATTTTTTCAATTTTAGAACACGGGCTTTACATTTTTTATTTTAGGACATGAACGTGACATTTTATTTTTCATTTTAGAACATGAGCTTGACATTTTTTTATTTTAGAATATGACCTTGACATTTTTATTTTAGAACATGAGCTTGACATTTTTTTATTTTACAACACGAGCTCGACATTCTTTTATTTTAGAGCATGAGCTTGACATTTTTTGATTTTAGAATGTGAGCTTAACATTTTTTTATTTTAGAACACGAGCTCGACATTCTTTTATTTTAGAGCATGAGCTTGACATTTTTTGATTTTAGAACACGAGCTCGACATTCTTTTATTTTAGAGCATGAGCTTGACATTTTTTGATTTTAGAATGTGAGCTTGACATTCTTTGATTTTAGAACATGAGTTTGGCATTTTTCTTATTTTAGAACACGAGCTTCACATTTTTTTTATTTTAGAATATGAGCTTGGCATTTTTTTATTTTAGAACACGAATTTGACCTTTTTTATTTTAGAACATGAGCTTGACACTTTTTAATTTTCAGAATGTGAGCCTGAATCTTCGAAATTTAGAACGTGTGCTTGAAATTCCAAAACTCATAACGTGAGCTTGAGATTTCAAAGTTTTTCAACCGGCACTTGAGTTTTCGAAATTTAGAACGAAACTTTGACATTTTTTCTTTTCTTTCCTTCTCCTATGTTTTTCCACTTCCCTCGCCCCACTTTTCTGATTTTCCACTTTTCCCCTCAACTTCTTCTGTTTTTTCCACGTTTTTCGCACCTAACCGCCCAAGGGGTATAGACTTGAGCCAGCCTATACCGAATTCGCCGAGGGCACGTGGAAACTGAGAAAAACCCGTACCGGTATAGAGGGCTCTGTAACCGTCTGATTCCTTGGTACAGGCTTTTCGTCGAAGTACGTACACGAAGATTTCAGAAAAATCCCATCCCCTCTAAAATATACATATATATAAAAAATCAGAAAATAATAAATAATTGAACGATGCAAAACGTGTAATAGGATAAAAATGCTTCGCTCCGCGAGAATTCCTGCACTTACCGACATCGAAGTGTAATTCGAAGACTGATCAGTCTGGCCCATCAAAAATGAGAGCATCCATCAAAAGTATTCGAGAAAAGTGTATCTCGTGTCCCGTTGACGAAAATTCCTCCTCGGCAATTGGTATCGAAACGTGAATAATTCCATCCGTTTATTCTTCGTTTATTTTTTGGGCAACGTGCCTTTCCGTTTCCATTTGGTTGATCAGTCGTACATTTATTTGTACAGCTCGCGAGGTTGCCTCGTATAACCGTAATGCAATAAAAAAAAAATTTACGAGACGTTCTCGTTCAAACGGGGCTCCGGAATTCCAACACCGGAAATGACGAATTCCGCATAATAAGTATAGAAGAACGAGGTTAAAAGTTGATCGATGAGGATGATTCATCGGATTATCGGTATTTTCAAAGTTTCGCGATTGTTTGGGTTTGTTTGGGTTGTGTACATTGGTAACTCGAAACAGCCGAGGCAATCTGAGACAATTTGAAATCTATACCCCAGGATATATATTCCAAGTGTTGGTTCGTTGATGAAGAATGAAAAAAGGGGTCGAAGAGGGGACCCGGGGTTGGAGGGGGGAGGGGGGAAAGGGCGCGATATAAACGCTCGGGTACGGGGAACAGTTTATCGGATAGTGTAAACGTGTAACCGCGCGAAAGCACTATACACAGACGCCGACGCCGCCGCCACCGCCGCCGCCGCTGTTACTTACATTATCGCGGTCTTCGAGACGCATAATTTCGAGCGCATACCTGCCCGTCGATCTTGGTTCTCCCGACTTTCGTATACAACCAGAAGCTACACGAGTCTACACGCCCGTGGGGGTAGTGATTCTTCGTCCTTCTTTTTTTTTTCTTTCTTTCTTTTTTTTTTTTGTTCTTCCTTCTTTTATTTTCACCTTTTTATTTTCTCTCGATATTTAGCATAGCCAACCAACCGGGAAATTTGCATAAGCTATTCAGCGAGAAAACGAAACAATGCAGAAGTGTGAAAAAAAATGCACGAAGTGAAGAAGAAAAAAATGGCAAAAAAAAAAAGGATATGTGTTAGAATTGTTTCTCAATTACGCTCAGCGCGAGACTCGGTGACACGTTAGGGCGTGTCTTCATTCACGCGTGGACACTCGATTTTACCCAATTTCTTCTTTTTCCTGATTCAATTAGAACACTCAACGAGAGATCGGTAATTATTGATATTCGATCGAAACACTCCACGATAATCGCGGTCGCTTTGTCCCAGGCTAATCAGAAGACTTCAGGGTTGGAATTTCGATTCTTCGATGAGGCTGATTCGAGAAATCGAAAATCCAGTTTTTCTCGTTCAGTTTGCAGATTCGTCATTAACGTTCTCGAAGATCGGTCACTTTGGGGAAAACTTTGAACTTGGGTCGTTGATCGCAGGATTGGAAAAGATCGGAGAAGATCTTACCGATTTGTGAATCCTAATTGAGAGTCTTGTTCGATCGTCGCTTTTGGACACTTTTATGGTCGTGTATACGCCAGCGCAGAACTCTTCATTAGCTTTATCGATCCCAGTTGGAGTAACGATCGGAAGAGATTTTACCGATTTGTGAATCATCCACGATCGTTACGATTCGTCACTTTTGAGATAACTTTTAATTGGAGGACTTCAGGGTTGAAACTTCGATTTTTCGATGAAACGGATTCGAGAGATTGGAAATGGATTTTTTCTCAATCAAAAGTAATCACTTAACCACTGAACGTCAATTTTCTTCAAGGCAATTCCACTTGAATAAGATCAGAGAAAGTCTCTAAAGATCATGTCACTTTTCATCCGATAGCTTGACCGTTGAACCCTTGATCGACGTTCCAATCGAAGACCAAACGGAGTCTTTTTCTTCATTTGCCAATCAGGAGGTTTCGAATGATTTTCACGATCATTTCTCCTTTATTGGCCCAATCGATTTTTCGATGAACCTTCACTCAAGGGTATCAGAGTTATTCCATATTGTTGAATCAGGTACACGGCTCGCGAGTACCGATCGTTCACGATCCGTCGGGTTGTACCGCGTTAACACCAGGTCTAGGATGCAAACGTTGATTCCTACGAAAATCTAGAGGAAGGATAAGGTTGATGGTGTTCGCGACAAGACGAACGATCGTCAAATGGGAATAAGGTTTGCCAGGGTGGGCACTGCGGTGGACCACAAAAGGGACCTGTAAAACAAAAAGGGAGAGACAGAGAGAGAGAGAGAGAAAATGCCGTAGGCGTCAAGCTAAGACCACTTATCCGGTCTCGTAGCCACAACAAACACTCGTAGTCTCAACAACACCGAGCAATACCGAATCTTGAGTTTGCCACGCATCGTCCACGTTGAATGTCCGCGTATCGGATTACCGTGGAGTCTGGCTAATCCAATTTGGCAGGTAACGCGGGTTTGGTCTACAGCTGTCACAATGAGGGAGCGCGACCGAATGAAACGAGAGCTGGAGGCTGGTACTCGAAAACTGATGGATTTTTCAACCAAAGTTCACTGGGTCACCGGGATAACCGTATATGACGTAAAAGTTGTTGAACCGGCTCTTCCTGCGTCGATCTTCGAGTCTCAAAAGAATCAACCCTTTTGACCGTGGAAATGGATTTATCAGTCCAAAAGCTGATAACTGGTAGGGTCAACCCCAAAAGTTTCTCTTTTCGTGTTCAAGCGTTATTTCGAGCTGAAGTTCACCACCTAAAGACTAATTAGCCTCGAATACAGTCTTTATCATCGATTTTTATCACTTTCTAACCCAAACGAACCCAAACTCATCAACGATCCGGTTTTTGCTGAACGACGTTGATGAACTAAACGAGCGGAAGTTGAACGCGGTTTTAAGGCTATTTAACGCGACGGCGCTCGTGGTCAGACCGTGGACCAACGTTAGGCCATACGAGAAAGCGGAGGACTGCTCGACGGCGAGCGAACCTGAAGCAGCAGCAGCCGCCGGAGCGTTCGAGTCGGTGGATGCCCCGGTACCAGGGCGAACTAACTACGCGCCACGCCGGTCTTACCACCACGTTGAACCCTAAATCTTGAATAACACGCCCCCACTCTCTCACCACCGATGGAAGACGATGTCAGACCAATCTCCGGCCACGCGAACTGTCCCGACAGACTCCTTCCTTTGGACCCCAGCAAACGCCGCGGTTCATCACTCCTCCGTTGTATCTCTCCTCTTCTTGCCTTTACCGATGTCCTCTATCTTTGATGCAACACCTTTTCTTCATCTCGGACGCCTCTGATCCTCGCCTAGTTCTCATCTTCCTCTAGTTCGGACTTCTTCGACCGAACGGTCACGAAAAAATCGTAACGAGGATAAAACAATATACAAAAAGGGTACACGCGCCCAAACTCGTTAGATACGCCCGAATGAACACTGTGCTGTAAATGTTACTTTATAGTTCCTTGATTGCCCTCCGAGCAGCCTCCACGTTTTCTCTCTTCGCGTTTGTTCATTTGGTTTTTTATTTATTTATTTTTCTTTTTTTTTGGACTCGCGGAATCTCGGGCCGTTTATCCAGCTTCGATAACTTCCGGTGAGTGCAATCGAGTGTTCGTTGATAATGCTCCGAACCTTTTTTGAAATTTAATTTTTTAATTTTGATTTTATTAATTTAATTTTCATGTTTTACCTTATTTTTTTCTTTCGTTTTATTCATTGTTATTTTACTTCATTTGTATTCGTTTCATTTTTGTTTTTTATTTTTTTATTTGAATAATTTTTTTGGGGGTTTTTGATCGTCGGATGAAGCTCTGGGAAATCTTCTGTCCGATCGCACCTCGAAAGAAGTTACAGCGGCTATATTTTTTTTCTTTTGGAAATCCTTTTTGGATATTTTCGTGGCTCCGTAAACTTCGTAAATTATGGAGTGGTCGAAATTGATACCGTCGAGGTAGCTAATGGAAAAATTTTGGTGCTTCCACTCAACGAAGAGCATTCCTTTTTTGTCCTGAAAAATGAGCGTTTGTAGCAGTAATCGTAATCGAAAAGTTTTACGTGGAGAATCCGAGAGGATCGATTGTCTTGCTGTTTTTGAAACAGTGGAGAATCCATCTCAATGATGCTAAAAAATTCGATTTTTTTGTGTAATTTTCGAATTGGAATCTAAACTGTATTTTATGAAAAAGATTTTTGTTTCAATTTTGAAATATGTCCCAACCATAATGATTTAAGCGAATTTGGCGCGTGGGTGTATATTTATTGATAATAATGATGAGGAATTTTCATCG
This sequence comes from Ophioninae sp. B BG-2022a, assembly GCA_030522765.1. NCBI lineage: Eukaryota > Metazoa > Arthropoda > Insecta > Hymenoptera > Ichneumonidae > Ophioninae sp. B BG-2022a. The sequence continues at coordinate 17,698 of JAPYZJ010002549.1, forward strand.
AAACGCTATTTTTCTTTTCTAGAACTTGGCATTCGTGTGGCTCAAAAAAATTACGAATTTATAAAGACGAAATTTTTTTAATAAGAAATTTGTAAAGACGAAACCCGCGCTCCCTTTTTTTAAACGCTTACAGTGTTTGATATGTGACCCAGAATTTTTGTGATTTTTTCCGATTTTTAAATTTGCGCGTTAATTTTTTGGATAAAAAATATTGGAAAGTCAAATCGTCCCAAAAAAATCTGAAAAAATTCTCGAGTGCCTTTCAGATTTTACACAATAACATAAAATATCGCTGGTCAAATCGGAGAGGTGACCGATCAGATCCAGTTCGAATCGGCCCCATACATATATGTTTTTTAAATCTTGAAAAAATTGTTTTTTAAATCTTATATTTACGATATTGTGCAAATTTCGGGCAAGCATTTTTTAAATTTAGCTATATCATAATGAATTCATCAACTTTGAGAAAAGCGTATCAATGGAATATTCAGGACGAAGTATTTTATGGAATTGTAAGAAAGGGTAAGAAATTTAGGCAAATCGTAAAACCGAGACTATCTCAATAATTATTCAATTTAGAGTATAAATTCGAAAACTATTCAACGAAGGGTATAAACTGATAGGATTTAATCAGTTCGAAACGACTTTTAGAATGAACCCTTTCAAACAAAAGATTAAATTTTCGGTCACCCTCAATATTCTCGTGTGGAAATATCAGTGTAGAAAAAGGAACGGGATCCAAAAGGAACCGTTTTTTATTCGAGCTCGATTTCGATTCGAATAAAATGCGAGTGTTTTGGATTTTGATTTGTATATCAATAAATAAATCGCTATTGGAAGATTCCAAGAAAAATCCATCCAATCGTTTCTCGAATTCCTTCACGATTTCCGTTCACCCAGTATATTCCGTTAAGAAATTTCAGCATGGAGATTAAATCATTATCCATGAGAAATCGTTAAACAATTTCTTCGAAGTTTCAAATTGTATTTGAGGATTGGACATGACTCGTCAATGAAGATCCAACGGACGCTTGGGGGACCAGAATCCTTTAGGTTCTCGGGATCGATTTCTGTCAGAGTTCGAACCGGTTTTTATTCGATGGCTTACCGATCATGGAGTATTTCATGAGTGATTACGACCGTTGAACAAATCGAGACATTTCGATATCAAAATCGCGAGTTTTCGATTGGACGTTTTCGACGTGGAAAAATAAAAATCTTGGTGGACCTGATCGGGATGGCAATTCATCGGGACATTTACCGATACGAATGGAGGCCACGAGACTCAAGAAGGACGGGGAATGGAAACTCGGAGGCTGATGCTCCGAGAACGAAGAGGCCGATAAACACCTGGCACAGAAACTCCATGAAGGAGATAACCCTCCCCAGAATTGCGTCTCTTTTTCCATCGGTGTGTGCGTGCTCCGAGACCGATATCTTCGCGTCTTCCCGGGTTTTTCTTGAGGCAATCTCTGCTCGTGCGAACGACCGAAGGGAACGAACGGAAACGTAGAGCCCCGACGAGGTGCAGAGGTGGGGGGCTGTAGCTGTCTCTCTCAATCGAGAGAGTCTTAGAACGCTCACGGGCCCACAATTACCTCTTCGACTCACGATATTTCAAAAGTACCCGATCGTTATGAAATTCGTAAACCGACTACCATCCCGAACATCAACGTTCACTCGAGATCGCTCCGCAAATTTCAACTTATTTGCAAAACATTCGAAAATCCGAAACTTCGTGAGGATCGTGATGAATCGGAAGGTTGATGAGGAGAAATCATGAATTCTGGGTCATTGAAGGATTGGATGGAATTATTAAGAATATTTCACAATCGGAAGAATGATTTTAGAAATAACTGGCTGTGGACTGCCACGCTTCGCTGTGATTGCATTGGTGACCTTTGGGTATTCGCATACGGTCGAACAACCAATTAAGGGATGAAGATATGCTAAATAGTTGCGGAGACAGTAACCAAGGGAAAACAAAAAAATCAAACATACGAATATATCGATGGTCAACTTTCATATATTGATTATTTCTAATATAAATTAGCATTATTTTTAATATTATTTCTAATATAAATTATAAATTCTAATATAAATTATTTGAATTTATTATTCTAATAAATAATTAGAATTATTATAAATTATTAGAATTATTTCTAATATAAATTATAAATTCTAATATAAATTAGCATTTCATATATTGATTATTCGAGGATATATATAGTGAAGATGATTGCACTCTTATGAAGATAGGTGGTTGTGGGACCGATATCGAAAATAGATAAGAAAAATTCTTCATATGTCCTGTCAAAATTTCAGCTGAATCGGTGCAGAACATTTTGAGTTTTTGAAGCGTACACAAACCAACATAACATTTTTATATGGTGGTTGACGGATCGATATCGAAAATAGATAAAAACAATTCTTCAATCGTGTTGTATATCCTGTCAAAATTTCAGCTGAATCGGTGCAGAACATTTTGAGTTTTTGAAGCGTACACAAACCAACATAACATTTATATATATATTTTGAAATTGAAAATACAAATACAAACAATACTTTTGAAATTGAAAATAAAATTAGTCATAATATATTGATGAAATGTTTATTTTTATGTTTTTTTTCAATAATAATTTTCAAAATATAAATCTGATCCTACTTACTCGTAATCGCCGCAAAACTCGAAGTTTACAATCCTCGATCTGACAGTTTTAACGTACCTACCCTCCAATATTAGTGATTGATTATTAGCGTTGCATGTCTTCTTCTTCTTACCAACAACAGTCAAATAATTATGTTTGTTATAAAAAATTAACAGCTACCTTGATTTTTAGTGCTGTAGTAAAAAGATATCCATGAATTTTCCAATAGATAGCTTGGGAAAATCATGGATTTTTTTTTACTACACCTGATATATATATATACCTGATATATATGATATATATATGGTGTAGATATATATCAGGTGTAGTAAAAAGAAATCCATGATATTTCGAAGCCATCTATTCGAAAAATCATGGATATCTTTTTACTACCCCTAATACATATATAAACGCATTTTTTGCGCAAATACATTACAGTTTTTTGATATGTGGAAAACAACGAGTAAACAAATATTGAAGGAAGATAGGAGACTTCCAGTAACTTCCACATTTGGAAATCTCGGGCAATGATGGAATTCCATGATCGGCGAAAACATTCAAAAGTGGCGAACCCTTTGAAGAATTTCGCCATACCATGGAATTAGCGGATCAGTCCGAATAATCAAATATTTCATTGATCCGAGTGTCCCTCCCTGCGGCTCCTCTTCCATCCGTCCTCCGCCGCCGTATGTTAAATTCCGAAAGAATTTTGGAAATTTCACGAGCAGTTGAGCGATAACCCCCCCGCTGGCCGTTTTTTCTTTCGCGGAGTACAATTTTTCAATTATAATGACGTAAGTGATCGCGCGTGACGTCTATCTTAAGCCGCTTATTTCGCGCGGCGATATTTGCTTTCTATGCCGGGGATCTGTGCACGCATCGCACATCTCTGTCCGCCAAAGACTTTCTCTCTTTCTCTCCCTCCCCCTCGCGGTCGTTTTCTCTCTCTTTCTTTCTCCCTCTCTCTCTCTATTTCTCTCTTTCTCTCCCTCCGCCTCGCGCTCATTATCTCTCTCTCTCTTTCTCCCTCTCTCTCTCTATTTCTCTCGCTTTCTCTCTCTCTTCCGCTCTCTCCCTCTCTCTCTCTTTCTCGCGTTCCTCTCTCTCTCTCGCGTTCCTCTCTCTCTCTCTCTC
>JAPYZJ010002550.1:0-20919 GCA_030522765.1 Ophioninae sp. B BG-2022a
GGTTTCCCATGAATTTTCTAAAATATGTGACAGAATCAAATGGTTGAGGTCCCAAAATGTGTGTTTCAAATATGGCTACGCGGCTGTTCTCCCCTGCAAATCGTGATATTAACCAAACTTTCTATTCGACAGTATTTCCATAACGATGCTCGCGTGGTAACTCAATCTGTTTGTTTTTTTTTTATTTGAGAAATTTGTCGAGAACACAGCCGTTCGTCTATCGATTTGACGTTGTCTGGTCAAATTTCGTGAAATTCTGAAAAGCCGTTTAAGAGAATCCATGGGAAAGTATCACTCGAATCTGCGGACGAGGAGGAGAGGGTGTGCGGCTCCCTCTTAAAATTCTCATTACGTTCGTTGAACGCGTCGCGACACCACCGGTCGTTTGTGCAAACTCGAGCCTCGATCTAGTCGATTTCGTTCCTCGGATAAACCACGGTACGAGCGTCGCTGGACGTATCCTATCGTTTGTAAAACGTTGCTTGGTAAAACGAATTCTCGTTGGACGGAGCGTTTCCGGCAAACGCGAGAAGAAGGAATCAACGCCGAAAAATCGCAGCCGTTACGGGACGAGGAAGCGGTGGAGGAGAGAGAAAAGAAAAAAAAGCCGGTGGCCCGCGTCGAACGGAATACCCGTGGAAGAAGCGGAGGAACTGCGCAGATGTCCATTGACGAAATTAAACGAGGGTTCGAGGTGAGTTTGCGAACCGTTCGACGCGAATCGACGATCGATTCTCACGAGAGATCGACTTTTTAGGAATAAATCGTGTCTCCCGGAAATGCACGGGGGTGGGGGGAGAGGGCTTCTCGCGTAATTAGCAATGTTCTCGGTTAATACGAATGCGAACTCGGAAACTCGATGGGTCGTGGCGGGGTTGGGTAGGAAACCCGAACTTCGATTGACCAGAAGGCTCAAAATTACGAATTTTAATAGTCCGAAACTAAAAATTCCGTAAAGGTTTACGGAATTGGTTTGGGTTTGTTTGGGTTCGTTAGTTGGATTTTAAACAAACCCAAAAATTTACGAAATTTGTTCGAGTTTGTTATTTTCATTTTAAACAAACCCAAACAAACCCAAAAATTTACGAAATTTGTTCGAGTTTGTTATTTTCATTTTAAACAAACCCAAACAAACCCAAAAATTTACGAAATTTGTTTGGGTCCGGAAATTCCGAAACTACAAATTTCTTAAAGGTCATGCCAACAAACGTACGAAATTTGTTTGGGTTTGTTTGGGTTCGATAGTTTGATTTTAAACCCTCGATTTTAAACAAACTCAAACAAAGCTAAAAATTTATGAAATTTGTTCGGGTTTGTTTGGGTTTGTTATTTTGATTTTAAACAAACCCAAACAAACGCAAAAATTTACGAAATTTGTTTGGGTTCAGAAATTCCGAAACTACAAATTGCTTAAAGGTCATGCCAGCAAACGTACGAAATTTGTTTGGGTTTCTTTGGGTTCGGTAGTTTGATTTTAAACCCTCAATTTTAAGCAAACCCAAACAAAGCCAAAAATTTACGAAATTTGTAGTTTCGGGAAATTCAAATTCGGAATTTTGAGCCTTCTGGTCAATCGAAGTTCGGGTTTCCTTCCTACCCCGTCGTGGCGAGGCTGCCGAACCGTCCTGGGTTTGTGGATATTTCGGAGGTACGTAGGGGTAACGCGCGCGAAACCGTTATTGAAAAACGGTTCAGACCGTTTTCTCGACTTTTATATGTTCCGGCGTCGAGCCTCGATCGACAATTACGATCGAACGCGATCGCGCGACGTTAATCCCAAATTTTGTATTTTTGACGTTACAAGAGCGCTCATATATATATTTTACAAAATATACATTCGTAGATCGAGTCCAAGGTGCCCTACACACCCAGCGTCCACCGCGATGAGACCAATTTTTTTTTTTGGAGGCTAGCCAATTAACGAGCTACCTCTGGATATCGTTCGGTACAATATTGTCCGTTGTCGCGCGTACACGCTTATACAGGCCACGTCCCACGACGGAACGTCATCAATTTAATGAGGGCTTGAGGGTTAAATTCTCAGTCGATTCGTACAAGCGTCTGTTTTCCGGTTCAACGCTTGAATTATTATTTATTTTTACAGTCATCCAATCAAGCACGCTCGTCGAGCGGAAATATCGAAGTTGTACCACGTGACACACGTGGCGAGAGAAATAGTCGAAATTTTTAAATCGCAATTTCTCAAGGACAAAACATTTTTATCGTAAAATTCAAGCATCTATTTTTATCTCTATGAATTCTACAAAGACTGATGCTCGATTTTTCGCCACTAACTTAAGGCATCGTCACAGTTTGACCCTTCGAAAAATCATTGTCTTTCGTGATTTTTTTTTATATGTTAAAATGAACTTTTTTGTTCGGTTTTTTTTTTATAAATAAGTATATTCATGACGAATACAAAATGATTTTTTTAAGTCCATTTATTGGGTGTATCATAGTTGAAATAATTGTTCAAATTACACGTCAAAAAAAAAGTTCCCGCGAGGTGTCCACGATTACGGCCGCAATTTTTATTTGAAATAAAAATATCAAAAAGTTTATTAATCTGTAGGAAAGTCGCTATGGCGCTATGGAGGGTTTTTTTTTAATTTCACAAAATGGCGGCGGTTTGAAAAAAAGTATCGAATTTAGCTTTTTTTCGGCAGTTTTTCGTAAAAAAAATAGGAAAATTTCAAAAAAAAAAGCTTCCATAGCGCTGTAGAGAATGATGTTCAAAATGTCCTCTCCACATTGGAACTGGATATCTTGAAAACTCTGCCTGTGAGAGTGGAAATCGTTTTGAAAAACATCATTCCGAGGAAAACGCGTTTAAAGATTGAAGTTTGAGAAAGTGTTTATAACAGTGTATACTATCCAATAAAGCAAAAAAAAAATCGATTTTTTTTTTATTTCAAACTGTGACGATCCCTCGAAAATTTGTGAGGTTATGTCGATGTTCGTTATGCCCTTGAGCCCGCTCGACGGGAACGCCTGCTTAGCTGGTTTTAAAAATAAATAATAACCCAAGTGTTCGGATCCGGAAAGCATAGACGCTTGTATAAATCGACTAAAAATTTCAACTCCAAAACCTCTTGTATACATGCACGCGCGCGTGTGTTTTTGAGATAAACTCGAGGAATTATCGCGTGGCTGCCCGACGCTGCGCGTATTTACGGCAAACGTGAAAACAAGCAATCGAGCGTGAAGAATCAAAGAAATTTTGTCAAACGTTTGTCCGGCGAATAAATCTTGTCGATGTATGGCTCGATGCTGGCCGAAATTAGCTCCGCAAACAAGGGGCCAGTGATCAAAAGGGAAATGTGAAAAAATCAAAATATTGGTGAATAGACCGTCGCTCGTTCGCGGGCAAAAGCAGTATTGTATCTCGCGGATGCGTGATTGAGTGTTTTCCGCTTTTAAAAATATATTTACTGTCTCCGTACTGTATTCCGTGAGAATTCTTATCCGTCAACCGTACCGTTCGCGTGTATCATTTCCAAACACCGTTCTTTATCACCATCCATTTTCAAACCCAAACAAACCCAAATACTGTTCTTCCCCACCATCCATTTTCAAACCCAAACAAACCCAAACACCGTTCTTCCCCACCATCCATTTTTAAACCCAAGCAAACCTAAACACCGTTCTTCACCACCATCCATTTTCGAATCCAAACAAACCCAAACCCCGTTCTTCACCACCATTCATTTTCAAACCCAAGCAAACCCAAACACCGTTCTTCACCACCATCCATTTTCAAACCCAAACAAACCCAAACACCGTTCTTCACCACCATCCATTTTCGAATCCAAACAAACCCAAACCCCGTTCTTCACCACCATTCATTTTCAAACCCAAACACCGTTCTTCCCCACCATCCATTTTTGAACCCAAGCAAACCTAAACACCGTTCTTCACGACCATCCATTTTCAAACCCAAGCAAACCCAAACTCCGTTCTTCACCACCATCCATTTTCAAACCCAAACGAACCCAAACACCGTTCTTCCCCACCATCCATTTTCAAACCCAAACATCGTTCTTCACCACCATCCATTTTCAAACCCAAACAAACCCAAACATCGTTCTTCACCACCATCCATTGTCAAACCCAAACATCGTTCTTCACCACCATCCATTTTCGAATTCAAACAAACCCAAACCCCGTTCTTCACCACCATCCATTTTCAAACCCAAACACCGTTCTTCACCACCATCCATTTTTAAACCCAAACAAACCCAAACACTATTCTTCACCACCATCCATTTTCAAACCCAAACTCCGTTCTTCACCACCATCCATTTTTAAACCCAAACGAACCCAAACACCGTTCCTCACCACCATCCATTTTCAATCCCGCCCTCACACGCCCTCGTCCAGCAAACGCTCTCCGTGCAAAAAACAAACCCAACGAACAGCAACGAACGCCAACAATAGCGAGAATAATGGGAAAATATTGTCGATAAGGGTGCAATATTTGCTGTCCAGGCCAGACTGCGAAACAACGGACGTAGGAGGAGGTTTTAACTCTGTAGTTAAATAAAAACTGTATCGAGCTTTAAAAACGTTGATTCGCGAGAAAAAAAACACGAGAAGCGAGAAAAAATAAATAAAATAGACGAGGCAATAATTGTGGGCGCTTTTGCCAGCAACGGTATACACCGTGGGCGTATGTATTTTCTTCTATAAAGAGACATCCTACAGCTCGAGAGAGAAAGAGAGAGAGAGAGAGAGAGAGAGAGCGTCGAGTTCCCGCACGAGGAACGAGCAGGGCGCGCGCGCCGCGCTCTATTATTACGTCCTACCTGTAGCGAAACGGGGGAAGGCTGAAAAAGGCAATACGCGTCGAACTCCACGATACTGTTGAAACGAGGGGTAAAGGGGTGCGGAGTACGATGCGGTTCGCCGAGCCTTCTTCCGAGCCGAATCGGAGGATGTCGAGTCCCGATTTTCAAATCGGGTCACGCAGGACCGAATAGCGAATTCGAGGAACGAAAAGAGGAAAGGTTCCGAGTAGTACGCGCTTGTTGATTTATTGGCGACGATAACTCGCGCGTCGTACAACAGTAAGATCGGCGGTCCGATCTAATCGTGAGCCGAAACTGACGAGAGGTTGGAATTCGCGTCGGAATTGCAATCGTTGTCGTTCCCGTGAAAGAGATAATCAAAGTGTCGCACGTACGATTGGCAATGCTCGCCCCGGGTAAACGAGGTCGTGTTTCTCAGACGGAGGTTTCGTTGCTCGAAAAACTTGAAAACCGAGTGAAACTGCGTCGAGTCGTTGGAAGCTTTGGCAGCTTCGAGAAATTTTCTAGCTGATACTTGATCCGTCATTCCGACGCTCCGAACGTACCTGAGGAGAACGAGCGGAGGTAGATAGAGTTTCGAAACTCGAAAGTCGGAGGTCGCCGGTGTGCTCGGGGGGGAGAGGGGGCGGGGGGATTCTCACCTCAGGGCGGGCAAGATGTGACCCTTCGAGAGAAGTACCTCGATTATTTCCTCGTGCGCGTTACCCAGACGCTTGAGCATGTCCAGAGCCAACTGATGGGCGGCCGGATAGAGATTTTCCAAGGAGAGGAGGAGACACGCGAGCGGCTTCGAGTCGGCCACGACGTGGTACTGAAGCAACTGGTGAAGCTGGTAATAGGCTTTTCGCTCGACGAGAGTCGTTATCACGAGTTCGTGAAGATAATGTTGAACGGGTATACCATGTTCGGCGAGGGACCTACCGATCAACGTTCCCTCTCGCTTTTAACCCTTTTTTGTCGATTCTCCCGCCCCGAAGCGAACGGTTCTCCATACCTTATGTATTCGAGAAGCACCCAAACGATCATTTTTGGTTCTATCGTGTCGCCCGGAAATTTCGACAAGACGTGAGTATAGACGTCGCTTTGATCCAGCACTAGCTTGTACGGCAAATTTTCGAGGTCCGCGCCCACGCTCGCTTTCGTACTGTTTTGCAGCGGCACGCCCATCTGTAAGAGAGAGAAAGAGGGGAGCCCGTATCGTCTCGCTAGAATCGCTCGCGAATGTAAAAAAAACGCGTTTCGCGTCAGACCAACCTGACTCTGAATCTCGTTCTCCAAATGATTCCGATAAACCGCGTTTAGCTTGTCGAATACAGCGGGCATGTCGACCAGTCGCTTTGGAAGATCCGCACCGACGAAACACTGCAATACTTTGAGCAACGTTTCTTTGGCGTTGCTGCGCTGCATGAGAAACTCGACGAGGAGAACCTTGTCCCGAATGAGTTCGACGAGAGACTCGAGTCGGAGCTCTATGTACCAGAGACAGCCCAGTTTAGCGTCGATCACGATGTTTGGTTGAAAGACGACCCAATTCGGGGAATCTGACCGAGGAAACGGCGTTGAGGAAAATTATGGTGCAACCGAGAGCAATGGCCGATCAGAGTAAGCGGGGGGGGGGGGGGGGTGGCCAGCCGCCTCGCTCCGGCCTTGCAGATTTTCGAAAGGATACACAGTTGACAAGATTGGACGTGCTGTTCGGAGAGAGTGCTTCCGGGTACTCGAAGATTGTAAGGTTTTATGGGCCTCGGGGGTGCAACGCTCGTGTGATGCATCACCGTCCCGTCGCTCACTCCCGGCAACATTATGTCAAACATCATCGATGTCTGTATGAAACGAGACGGACCTTTTGTCTTTCTATTCGAGCAACGGCTCTCGCCTCCTCCCCCTCGCCCACTAACCGTACAGACTCACTTTCGACGCCTGGTGATGGACGATTATCAGATTGTCGAGGACGTTTATCGCGAATCTTCCACTTGTATCGAGCTTGAGAATGTGACTCTTCTTGACCGTGAGCATTCTGCGCGAGAAACAAAGAGACGATAGAAGACTAGAGAGAGGAAACGGCGGCTGCAAAAGACGAAACCCACTTGTGAACGGTGTAGACGCAAACAAAGGCAGTGCCGAGGGAACGACTGGCGCCCGGTTGATGTCGCAGCACGATTATACACGGTGTTCCGTAGAGAACGGCAAGAGCGACGTCACGCTCGGAAACTGCGAGTTTTCCCGGCTTGGCGGGTGGCGCGGTTTCCACTGAAACGACACGAAATATCGGACGCGTCTGCGCGGACGGAACGAGTCGCCGGCTTACTTTCAAATTTGGATATCTTGTGTAGATTGCCGGGCGTAACGCGAAGGACCTGCATCTGATTTCCCACGGTACCCGAAGACAGCAAAACTATGCCGCTGCGCGGACAATAGGCGTACCAGTTGACTCCGAGGCTCAGCGACTTGAGAGCCCTGACGCTTCGCTTGGCAGGATTAACCTGTGCGCGCGTACCGTCGCGTGTTAGTTCAGTACAGAGCTTCTGAGAGAGAAACTGAATCTGAGAAGCAAAACGGGGAAGCTCCTGGCCGGCGACTCACCAGAAACAATTCTACGCCGTGATCCGTAACTAGCAAGATTTCGTTGGCTCGAGTCCACACGAATCCCTGAACAGTCGCGTTTTTACCTCTGCAAGACTGAGAATATTCGGGACCGTCAAGACCGGTGGCAGCCGAGTAATTGACAAATTCCACCGAAGCGTTAGTTCTCTGGATAGCGAGAATATCCATGGATGGTGAAAATTTGATGGAGACGACGGGACCCTTGTCCTCCATTCGAAAGGTTACGTTTTGATCGGGGCCTTTGACCAAAACACCGGTAACGCCGCCCGAACGTACGGCGAATACCTGGGAGAGAGAGAGAGGAATTGAGGTTAGGTTTCCGTTTGTTCGGTTTTTTCGGCTGGCGGATCGGGATCGGACTTTACCTGCTGCTTCGAATCGTCGAAAAAGACATTGGTCAGGCTACTGACGGACTCGAAACGCACGGGATCCGCTGAAAGCTCCAAATAGTAATCGTCTCTCGCGTCGGTCTCGCTGGCAGTGTCCATGTCGCGCGACAGGATCCGCCGCGATCTTGCGACGAAATTCCAATGGTCGGATAGAGTTTTGACAGTTGCGCGTGGCGCGAATGTGTACGCGGGCGGGTTCTCGCGCGTACCGAGTAAACAAATAGAGGAACGAGAGGGGGGAGCGAAGGACGGACGCCGGAGGTCGCCACTGTCCGAGGATTCCGTAACCGCGACGGCGGCGGCGGGAACGACGGGAACACGTACCGACCGCGCTGTCTCGCGCGAGCGCGCACCTACGCTCGAGAATAACGGAGTCCAATTCGTCGAGAGGTCGCCTCGGTTCGAGTATTATCCCCGCTGTCGCTGCTGTACGACGGTTCGCCGTAGTTACAAAATGGCGGACAACGGTAATACGGGAAAAGGGCAGGGACGTCCAGTGCGATAACAAGTTTTGCGGGTATCGAGAGTGAGCGATTTTTATTTGGACGGAGCGCTCTCGCGAGTGCGCGGTTTGATCGAGGGTGCGTCACGGTTACGCGGCGAGTCCGCGTCGCGAACGTGTCTCGTCAAAGTTGCCGAGAGTATCGCGACAAAAAAGCGACAAAAAAAAAGTGTGTCGAGACGTATTCAACGGGCGCACAGTGGTGCGAGGGCGAGGGGGGACCGGGGAGAGTGGTCGGTGGGGTGGGTCGGGGCGAACGACGGACGACGATCGACGTGCGTTCGCGAAGGGAGGCGTTCGCGAGTCGAGCGACGAAACTGCGACGGACGCGCATCCCCGAGGGTGAGACTCGTCCCGAAGGAGGTAAACAAACTTCTGAATCTGAAAATTTGTCACGTCCGCGTCTCTCGATAAATATTAATCGCGAGAGCAAATTTTTGGTTTTACGCGTCGGGACGCGTCGTTGGCACGCTCGCGTTTCGTTTCTTCGATTGTTCGGTGCGACAGGATCGGTCGAGGGTTCGCATCGCGGTGGATGCGTGCGAGGGAGACGTTCCTCGGCTGCTCTTCCTTCCTCATCGATCAGGCTGCGACGAGGGGCGCGTGTGCGTCCGTCGTACCCGCGAGGCCTCCTCGCGGCCACTTGTGGCCGCGCGTCCGCACCGCGATTCGACGCCCCTCGTCCTTTTGCCTCTCTTCGTTGGTGTCTTTGAGCAACGTTCGTGCGGTAGCGTAACCGTGCGTGCGTGCGAGCGAGCGAGCGACAGCGCGCGCGCGCCAGCATTCTAGAGAGGCTCGCGATGCTCCTTGGCGCGAGGCATCCAAGATCGAGGCGCAGCAGCAGCCCTTTAAAGGCTCCACCGTTCGTTCATCTTTGTTCGCACGGGAACTCGATCGGTCTCAAGCGTACGTCACGCTACGAAACATCCGGCTTCTTTCCATTTTTTTCTTCACTCGTCTCGTAAAAAAACTTGTCGTCCTTGTTTTGCGAGTCGCGCGTAAGAATGGCCGCGCGTCGCCTCTCTCAATCTCGCGAATAAAGAAAATACAGACTCGAGATTCCCGGAGTATTCAACCCCCCGCCCACCCCTCGAGCGTGCAACGTCTTCCTCTCGAAGCGTGTCGGATGTTACCGCGCGAGTCCCGACGAGCGTGGACGAACCGAATCGTTTGTGCGCGTTAGAGGGCGTGCGCGCGCGCCGACTATACGAAACACACTCGAGCGACGACATTTTTCCACCTTCGTTGGTGTCTCCGTTCCATCTCGAGTACCTCGAAACTCGTTCGGCGAAAAGTTGGAGGATTTCGTTGAATCGGTCGAGTTTCGAGAAGACGCAAGCCCCGAGAGACACGATCACGACGAATCTTGATTCGAACATTGGCGACTCGCGATAACGCAGGGTTTATCGAGCGACAGTAGTAAAGGAGAAGGAGGCGGAGGACAAGGAGGAGAAGGAAGAGGCGGGCGCTCCGGGGGGCGCTCGCCCACCCAACAAACTCGAGAGACGTATCGACGGAACAAAACTCGGGAGAATCGATCGGCATCGACTGGCGGGAGCGCGTCGATCGCTATGACCAAGAGGTAGTTCCGACCGGGCTGGCGGGTTACGAGTGACCAGCGAGCTCGAGTCGATCGGTTATTCGCAAAGATGCGACGGAAGGAGACGGAGGAATGAAGCCGCAGAAGAAGGCCGTTGTTGCCCGGAAGGCACAGAAGACACCGGTGACGGCCGCGAACGCGAAAAAGCGTCGCACCTTCCCCGTCGTTCTCGACAACGACGAGGAGTCGCGATCCTCGAGCTCCACCTCCTCCTCGTTGTCTTCGGCGACGGCGGTGACGGCGGCGGTGGCGGTGGTGGCGGCGGCAGCTGCGGTGGCTTCGTCGTCCACCTCGTCCTCGTCGTCGTCATCCTCGTCGTCTTCGTCCGCTTCCTTCCACTCGTTCGATTCGGGAACACGCAACACCGAGGCGAGAAGAAGGACCGGGGCGAAGAGAGACGCGAAAGCGGAACGAGACACGAGGCGAAAGACAGTGGGTGGCGATAGAAAAAAGACGGGACGATTCGCCCGCGGTAGGAAAATGGAGATAAACAAGAGGAAAGCCGAGGATAAGAGGAGAGTGGAAATTTTGCGAGACAAGAGGGAGGAGAGCGAAAAACGCGAAACGACGGAATCTGCTCGGGGGGAAACCGCCGAGAGGGAAACGAGCGGCGAACTCCTCAAGAAAAAGACTCCAAAGTCGGAGGAGAGGGTCAAGACTGAGAAGCAAACGGCCGCGGAGTGCAAGAGGAAAAACGACGCGCGGCAGGAGGCGGAGGAGGAAGACGAGAGGAAGACGAGGAAGAAGAATAAGAAGAAAAAGCCGGGAACCGCGACAACAACGACGCACGACGACGATTCCGCGGATGAGGGGAGTCACCGCTCGGGAAAGGACGAGAGAGCGGAGATGGCGAGAAAGAAGCCGACGAAAGACGGCAGAGCCACCAAGACCGATTGCAAAGAAAATTCAAAGAATCCCAAAGAGAAGAGGCAGCAGCGGCGCGTCGTCGCGACGACGGCGGCAACGGCGGTGAGAAAAGAACCAAGGGCGGTAAAACAACCGCCTCAGAAAAAACCGAGCAAGAAAACCATTCTCGCTAAAAAGAATAGCGCACCGTTGGCGAAAAAAATTCTGGAAAACAGGTCGAAACTAGTCAAGTTGGTCAAATCGGAGAAGGCGGAAGAGGAAAACCCGGAGAAGCTCGTCGCTTCAACGGTCGTTGAGGTGAAAAAAAAAATTGCCGGCGACGATGACGACGGCGATGACGATGAAGACAACGGCGACGGCGTCGTCGCGCCGTTGCCTTCGTGTTTGGAGAAAAAGCCGTCAAAATTGAGCAAGCATACGAAGGGAAAGCAAGCGCCGAAAAACCCAAGTTGCAGCGGCACTGTCGACAAGCCGGAAAGGACGAACAAGACACTAGCCAAGAAAAGGAGAAACGAGTCGAACGTGGAGAGCGCGAAAGATAAAAAGGGGAGCATCGAGGCAGAGGAGCGGGCGGCTGAGGGAAAAGAGGGTAGTCGGCCGGCGGCAGCGGAAGTTGAGGCTATAAAGCGAGAAACTCGCGAGAGTGAGGGCAAAGACGAGATTAAAGGCGAAGTGGAAGACCGAGACGCGGAGAGATCCTCGGAGAAGAAAAACATCGCGGCGGCAGCGGCGGTTCCGGCGACCACCGGAACAAAGATCCTGAAGAAAAGTAGCAAGCGGGGGGCGGTCAAAGGAGGCGCTAGTACGGGAAGACGTCAACGGAGCGAGGAGAGCGACCGATCGTCGACGAAATCGGAGGACGTCACCCTTGAGGAACTTTTGAAGCAATCGAGAGAGTGCTCCGAGCCAGCGGCGATAGCGCCCTCAGCGGCCGCGATCACTGCTCGCAGTGACGATCTCGCCGCGACGACGAATGACTCGAGAAAGAACGAGGACGACGACGATCAGGAAGGAGCGACAAAATCGGAGCTCAGGATCGAAAGAGTCAACGGAAGCGGTACTCCCGGAGAAGGACCGGAAGTGGACGAGGAAGAGGAGGAAGACGAAGACGAGGCGGAGGACGAGGAGGAGGACGAGGACGCGGAAGCAGAGGAGAAGGAGGAGTACAATCGGCGTGGCGAGGCGAGTCCAACATCTGCCTCCGACTCGGAAGACAATTACGTGCTCGATGACAAGGAAGCCCGGGAATGCGAAAGAGGCGGCGGCGACGACAGCGGTGACGAGGACAAGGAGGAAGCGAGCGCGGGATCAGGAACGGCCGACGGAGCTACGATGGAGGAGCGAGCGCGAAGAATGAGACTCTTTGGTTTCTGGAGTGGACCGAAACGTCACCGGGTCGCTTCCCTGAACGCACTCGCCAAGGTCCACTGTCTCTACGAGAACGAGGCCGGTGGGGTTTATCTCGGTGGTTTTTGCAAACCAAAGACCGATCAGAATCAAAGACCGAAGCGAGTCGCCCCGAGCAAGGACGAGAGCTCCGTCAAGAAGCCCAAGGATCGTCCAAAACCCGGCGGGAGGAACGACAGAAAAATTGCGGACGGCGACAACAAGAGAAATTTACGAAACGTTCCTGGGTTGCGCGGTAAACATTGGGACATGATCGAGTCTTCGTCGTCGTCCTCTTCTTCCTCTTCCTCCTCGTCGTCCTCTTCGTCCTCCGACGAAGATGCGGAACGAGAGAAAACGGTGAAGCGTTCGAAAAAACGCAACACCGCGAGAAGAAAAATAGACGAGAGAATGGATCTGAAGGACATGGTGGTTTGCAAGAGGATGGCAAGTTTGAACGCGAGCGCGATACTCGCGGCCGCGTATTCGGACGAGAAGAACCGTCTGGGCTCGTCATCGGCGAGCGACACTTGGAGCGAGTCCGAAATCGAGACGGTAAAGAGGCGGAAACAGGGGGGCACCGAGACCGGGGTAGACGCGGACAACAAGCGGAAGTCCTCCGCGACTCGTCATCCCGATACCAAGGAAGAACTCTCAAAGCCATCCAAGAAGGTCGTTATCGTCAACCAGGACACGGACGTTACCATCACCGGTCAGTATCGCTCCTGCGCAATCCCTCTCTTCGTCTCCAGAGGGCGCTCTCCTCTCGCACCTTCTTCGTCTCCTTCGCGTCTCCGGAGGTACCTTTTTTATTCTCTTCTCCAGGGGTATACGTGAACCAGACTCGATCGACTCATCACGAGGGATTCTGCAGCATCGCCGGAATGCAGTACAGAATAAGTTCGACGAGCCATACGCAAACAGCGGCCACCGCTGTAGCCGCGGAGCTTCACGAGCAGGTCGGTCCTTTCTCCTCGTTTTTCAACCCGCGACACCCTCGATCGACGGAACCCCCCAAAAAAAATGACGAACCTCGTTTTTCGCGGTTATCAGCAAAAGCCGGAGCAACCCTGCAAGTCGTACACCCCCTTGGGAGCCCTCTCGTCGATGCAACCACCCGGAAGTCAGGGCAATCATCCAAACTTGTCGCCTCGAAGGCACTCGGCGTTTTCGGCTCCCCATCAGCACGGTGAGTCCAATTTTTCGTATCCGATACCCGTTGAATCACCTATTCGCGCCGAGAGAGTGGCAGATCGAAAATCGCGTTTCCCAGACGCGCGTCTCCCAAATTTGTTGTCGCGACATCACCCGATTTCGTTATTTCTGGCGTTCAAAATTATTAGATCGAGATCTCGAATTATCCGAAAGAAGATGATGCCTCGCGACCATTTTTTTTTTACATACGCAGGCTGATACGCACCAGCGAATACAATATTTTCTCCGCGTTACGAAAATACACGGCTTATTAACACGCTTTTATTAGCTTCACTTGTAACTAACTATGTAAGAAAATCTTGGAATCTCATTATTATTAACTGATGGGAATACAGTGAACGTGCCGGATAGTTGAAAGTTGCAGCAGAACGAAACGACCGAAACGCCCAATTTCTCAAGTCACGCGTGATCGTGATAAAGATTTGATATTTGATCGAGTCTCAGGTGACACGGTCGATGCGCCAAGAGCCAGCCAAGGTTTTCTTCCGCTTCTTCAGGGGTACGATGGATCGAGTTTTCTTCGGGCTTCCTTGGAAGAGTTCGGTAGAAGAGTTTTTCGCTTGTTCAGCGATGGGTCCTCGGATCCCGAACGAACGGGTTTCGTTTCCGTAATTGGAATTCCGTAGACGGAGTTCCAACAAACCCAAACAAACCCAACCAAACCCAAACAAACCTAGACAGGAAACAAACGTGTCAGCGGCTCACTCCAAAGTTTCGACAAAGCCACATTTTTCAAAATTTTATTTTTCGACACGGGGGCCGCGTGGTGTCGCGACGCAAAAAAGTTTGAGCCGAACCCACGGCCAGCCGGCCGCCAAGACGAGGGTCGTCTTTGCTTTTCGTAATTGGCGGTTGGGGCGCGCGCGTTCTATCACGCGGTGGACTCGCGGCGAATCCCGTAGCCGCGGTGGCGGCGCCTGCGCGAGGATTCGGCAGTGCGTCGCGTTCGGTACACCAGGGGGGTGAAACGAACGCGCGCTACGTCGCGGAGCGTGTGACGAGCGAGGATACCGCGAGGTGGCGAGTGCGCGCGCGTACACACGCCGAGTGCCGGCAGCGTGGAGCCGCGCGTCGCTTCGCCGCGAGGATGCCAGTCTCGCACTGGCCACCGCGGTGTCGAAGACGTTTCGCGCTCGAGCAAACGTTTCGCGTCAGGTGCTGGAGCTTAGAACTGGCAACCGGCTTGGAACCGACTCGGAACTGAGTCGCAGCTGTCAGCGCCGGAAACGCTCGAGGAGTCGAGCGTTCCTGGTGGAGCGCGCAAGTCCTCGGTCGCGTTTTTCGTTCAACGTTTTTCGCGCAAGGTACGAATCGATCGTGTAGACACGTGCGAGAACTCGAAAACGCCACGAGAGCTCTTTTACCCGTGTCGTCGTAATTTCCGAGCACTCGTCGGCGCCGTTACAAAATTCATCGATGACTCCTATTTTCCCGCGTTATTCGAGACTGTGCATAGAAAACGAGACAATCGCAGCACGGAAATAATAATTTCTCGGTTGTGTCGGGAGCGAGTCCGCGCGCGTGCGCGTTCCAGACAGGATCTCTCGAGGCAGCTGACGAGTGGTGTTTGTTTTGTCGTTGCCGCAGTTGTTTCGCGATCGTCCATGAGCGCGCGCCGGATCCTCGAGTAGTCTTCGAGATCGCTTCGCGCGTTTCTACATACTTGCCCAGGTTTTCTACCTGTATCTTATACATATTTGCATCTGTATCCGAGGAACGAACGAGACATGATTCTAACAGGTGAGTAGGCCCCGGTGGCCCGACCTTGGTTACTTTGCGAAAGGTCCGTTTGGTCTCGCGTCGACGACTGGAGACTCTTTTCGTGGATGACGAAATGGTAGACTCGAATTGTGAAAATCCAAGAGAAATTGATTGGAAAAAAATGAGAAGAGAATACGTGGGAACGGAAGCTCGCGGTGACGGTGCGCGCCTTGAGGTGGTCCGACCGTTTGAGAACCTCTGATATTGCCGCGCTACGCAGCATCTCTACGCGGAGCGCGGCAACGATACGTATAGGTGTCCGGCGCGCGCGGTATTGCGTCGCAGCGGCAGCGATCGTCACTGCGACGCCGTTAACGCCGCCGACCGGCCGGCCTCTTCTCGACCCTTCCATCCTTCGTCACCCGCGAGAACAACAGACGTATAGATACGTGCGTGTGAAAAATTGATCGATTCGTCGATCGGTATCCACGAGTAGCTCTAGCGTTCAGTAAAGAAGAGTCGTTTCCAAATGGCCATCGGTTGCCGCTAAAGTCGTCCGTTACGCTGTTATCGGCGTGGGAACGACGCAGTTTGGCCGGTGACGCGACGTCCCCGTGTAGCGACGAGGATTCGCGCGACAGGTGTGCGCGCACTCGCCCCCCACCGGAAGCTAACCCGGAAGCTCGAGAACCCCCGATTAGCGTGGAAACGCGCGCGCGTTTTCCAGCATCACCGTTCGTCTCGTTCGTGGAGATCCGAGACGTTCCTTGTGCGGTGGTTTGCTTGAGGAAAGATCGGGGGTACACGCGAGAGTGTACGGATCGAACGCCGGAGGGGCGCCGGAGGAGAGCCGGAGGGGCAGCAGCGAGGAGAAAGACCAGCTGTTCGGCGAGACATACGAGTGCGCGTACGAATGAACGAGACGCGGATGTGTGCGAAGAAGAAACGAGGGTTCGCCGCGTCCACGGTCCCGCGTTTCGACCAAGGATTTATCGTATCCTGTTCCAAGGGGCGAGATGCTCGATATTTTTATTCATCTACCGACGCGCTCGATAAACTCGTCAGTTCTCTCTATCTCTCTCTCTCTTTCTCTCTCTTTCGTGCCCTGAGTCCCGTGGACTTCTCGAGACCGAGGTCCCCTCTTCCCTCCGGGTAACGCGGACGCGCGCTCGTACCGGGATTCCTGCAAAACCCTTCATTTTGTGAAATTAATGTTTTTTTTTTGGCTCTTTCCTCTCGGGCACGTATCACGGTACCACAATTATGAGCGAACGTTAGAAGTGGATCACGCTGGCGCGTGGCGGCGCGAAGAGAGAGGAAGGGACTCGGAGCGCGCGGGCGCGTTCGTCGATCGAACCGCGATGGCCGAGAGGGAGGCAGGGAGGCAGAGAATAGACATAGTACTCAGGCGCTCACGCTCGCGGCACCCGAGTGCCGCATGGAGGATACGACGGTTGCTACTGTACGCGAAACGCGCGAGAGAAATCCAGCCGAGTTCCCTCAAATAGTTTTTATCTCGTTTCCCCGTGGAGAGTAGGTAGAGACGCGGGAGCGAGTTCGATCGATCCGGGTCTCGACCGATCGAACCTTTATTCCCGCCGTTTATAAATGTTTCGCTCCTCTTTGACGCCTATCCGATACGTATCTCGCACTCGGTGAGCTTTCTCGATAAACGCGAATGCCTGGTACGATTGGCGCGTGCCGATAGTACCGCGTCATGCTACGCTCGTCACCGGAAACGCGATAGGTGCGAGGAAACGAAACGCACGATTCGTACGCGTTGCTCGCTGGATCCAAAATTTTATCGGTTGCGTATCCAAATGTCACCTCGTCGGGTCGTCGATCCTCCTACGCATGGACCATCGCGGACTTTTTTTTTTACCGAGCTTACGATTTACGAGCAGCACCACCTCGAGCTCCTCGACTTTTAATTACTTTTCATAATTCGTTGTTACTTCGTATCATTTCTATTATCATGTTTGCCCAATAGCGTGCCAGGGCATATTAACACGTTGAGCCCGGCGCCGAATTTTCTGTCCTTTCAATTCAGCCCGCAGCCAGGGAGCGATACAATGTTGTAGGGTATCACCAATTTTAATACTGTCGGTCCCACAGACCGACGCCAGCCAAACGAAAATTCTAGTGCCGGTCCCCAGGGACCGGCGCCGGCCATACGGAAAGTTCAGTGCCGGTCCTCAGGGACCGATGCCGGGCTCAACTATGTTAAATACTAACCGGGCCCAACTATGTTAAATACTAATCGGGCCCAACTATGTTAAATACTAATTGGGCCCATCTATGATAAATACTAATTGGGCCCATCTTTGATAAATACTAATCGGGCCCAACTGTGTTAAATACTAATCGGGCTCAACTATGTTAAATACTAATTGGGCCCAAATATGTTAAATACTAATCGGGCCCAACTATGTTAAAATACTAATCGAGCCCAAATATGTTAAATACTGTTCGGGCCCAAATATGTTAAACACTAATTGGGTCCAACAATGATAAATACTAATCGGGCCTAACTATGTTAAATACTAATTGGGCCCAGCAATGATAAATACTAATCGGGCCTAACTATGTTAAATACTAATTGGGTCCAGCAATGATAAATACTAATCGGGCCCAACTATGTTAAATACTAATCGGGTCCAACTATGTTAAATACTAATCGGGCCCAACTATGTTAAATACTAATTTGGCCCAACAATGATAAATACTAATCGGGCCCAACTATGTTAAATACTAATTTGGCCCAACAATGATAAATACTACACGGGCCCAACTATTTTAAATACTAATCGGGCCCAACTATGATAAATACTAATCGGGCCCAACTATGTTAAATCCTAATCGGGCCCAACTGTCAAATACTATCGTACGATATACACATCTCCCTTTGTTTGCCCGTAATATTCACAATGGCAGTCGACGATAGAGAGGATGGGGAACGAAGGGAGCGAAGGGCCGGAATACGCCGAAAGAATGATGGATGAAGCGCGGGAGGTGGGAGAGCGAAGCCTGCGGTCGTTCCACGAGTACAAGGGGGTAGGAAAAGAGTAAGAAAAAAGACGGCCGATGTTTCGTAAGAGAGACGC
This sequence comes from Ophioninae sp. B BG-2022a, assembly GCA_030522765.1. Taxonomy (NCBI): domain Eukaryota; kingdom Metazoa; phylum Arthropoda; class Insecta; order Hymenoptera; family Ichneumonidae; species Ophioninae sp. B BG-2022a. The sequence goes on from JAPYZJ010002550.1 coordinate 18,177, forward strand.
GTTACAGTTGCGCGGGGTGAAAGATACCTGGCTCGGTAGAAAAATAAAGAGGAGGGAGGAAGAGGGAGCGACGAGGTCGAAAGAAGGAGGCGATCGGAGGCGGCGCGAGAAGGCACGAAAAAGATCGGTCGTGTTATTTGGCAGCTGTGCAGCAGCTAAGCGGTGAGCTCGGACAGATGCTCGGTGAAAACGTCTTTGGGGCATACACCAGCCGGCTAGCTTTCTCTCGCTCCCTCTTTCGCGGAGGATGAGGAGAGCTCGCGCGCGGGTTTCGGGGATACGTCGAATAAGAAAATGAAGAAAAAGGATAGGTTCGCGGGCGCATTCGTGTACGGTCGTAACGCGAGTCCGACACCTTGCGCCGTAAAACCGAACAATAGTACGCGTGACGGTTGTATCCGCAGACGCGTTCGCTCCTCGGGGGAAAAAGTGGGCCGAGGTTGCGTTTCTCTGGTTCTGGACGTTTCGCAACGTTGAAATCATATTCGAGCCTGTTTAGCCTCTTCGACGAGGAGAAAATTGGGATTGATATTTTTTTTTCTCCCGGGACTCCTCCCCCGGACGAATCGCAGCCGAGTCCTCCTCCCAATTGAGGCGATGGCTCCGCACCAGATACACCTTCGAACCGCGGCGAGCTTGCCAGAGAGAGGCCTGCTGGGAACCGAATTTTTTCTCGTTCTTGTCAAATTCGTTGCACCGGCACGAAGCCAATAATATTTATTTCCGTCTTTACGAAAGTGCACGCTTCGCCGGAATCAGAGATTCGAGGCACCCTCTTAATTTTTTATCGTCCCGCATCGCGTCTTCTGTCGCGGCATCGATGAAACTTTCGAATCGTGAGGGCGCATCGGTGGCGCCTCCTCGTACGTGTACGTTCACGCAGGTGCGTTTCACCTGGTGGGGGGATCTCTCCTAAGGGAGGACCGCTAGAATTTCCGAACGGTCAGGACGGAAGTGCGGTGTATCGCGGATGCGCGAGCGAGCAACACTAACAGAGAGATGATGATGATGATGATGATGATAAATTTTATTATGCACTAGAATAAACTATCGGGCAACATAATAATCATAATTAATATTGAAATAATACAAAAATAATACAAAAAATCCAGAAAATGATCAAAATAATACAAAAAGAAATACAAAAATATTTATAAGTTTTACAAAGTACAGAGAGAGAGAGAGATTGATTTGATTTGAATGGCTTATTCTGCCCTAGCAAGCTAAGGGGCACTTATATCAATGACAGCGGATGACTCATTGTTTAACATGAGAAATTTTGATAACACGTATGCTTAGGGCGCGTTCTTCTTTTCAACCTACAATAGTCTGTCCTTCGTCTTATTATGGCATCTCGTTGGTGTATTGATATTTACGGTTGTTTTAATTCGTTTCGAATAAACGTCCATATTTTCTTATCTATTAATATTATGTAATTTTTCATTTTCTCTAACCAGCATCTTTTATGCGTTTGTTTTCCATAGAATTCCGTGACAGAGTGGTAAACCGAAATGTGGTCTCCACAGAAAGAGGCCACTCTGTCACACTATTTTTAAAAAAACCGACGTTAAAAAAGAATTTTTATCAGCCGGAAAGGAAAGTTTAATTAGTCGTAATGAAAACACAGAAGCAACTTTTTTTTTAATTCCACAAAAGTCACAATTATGTGTGCTTCAAAAACCAAGAAAAAAAAAACAGAAAAACGTCGTTTTATTGTAGGTTAAAAAGAAGAACGACCCTCATAGCTAATAAACAATTGAATACTTAAATATAATAACAGTCGATATAATGTAGAGAACATTGCTAACTTAACAGTAAAAATATAAAAATTAAAAATAAAGATATAACAATTTGACGACGCACGCAGAAGGTGTAAACTAGTTCCTACTCTACCCAACCCGGGAGAGGATGATGATGATGATGATGATGATAGATTTTAATATGCCCAAATAAAACTTTCGGGCAATACGATGCAATATACAAAATAATAACAAAATAAGAACATAAATAATAATAATGATACATGAGGAAACTAAATAATACAATTAAAGAAGCTCGTCGTACCAGTTCGAGAAATCGACATCGATCCTCCCTCGATGCGTCATTCGAAAAAGACAGGGGTGCGATCGAAGGAGTCGCGTTCGAGATAACGCGTGTCGTACGCGACCACCCGCTCGTGACACCCTCACCGTCGCATTCGCAGTTTCGACCAGCCGCGACCTTGAACGGTGCCGGGGTTCTCAAACGTTTCTTTCTCGAATCTTATCAATCGCTATCGCTGGCGTTGCTGCAGCTCTTCGGTAAAAACGCTCGGCCGTGGCGGAATTCGCGTCGTCCTCCCGATTTCCCCGATACGCCGTGCTCCTCATCCGTATACTCCTGCGCGAGGCACGGCGTGTCGGGGATTTTTTTTACATATTCGGGTCTCGATTTTCATCGACGATCGCGAAGAGCGGAAAAACGCCAGCAAGGGTGGGAGGGGGTTGGCGCGACGACGACACCCGTACGCGGGCTCACCTTACAAGAATATAGACGCACGTGGGACGCTCGCGGATGCGCGTGGCTGCCGCGCGCGCGGTCGGGGACTCTCCATTCATCCGACCGAGGAATAAATCAAGTGGAAGGAACGAGTCCTGGGCTGCCCGCTCGTGCGTTCTCCGCACGCGTGTACAAACGCTCGTGTGTACGTGAAGTGAGAGAGAGAGAGAGAGAGAGAGAGAGAGAGAGAGAGAGAGAGAGAGAG
>JAPYZJ010002551.1:0-20223 GCA_030522765.1 Ophioninae sp. B BG-2022a
AAGCGCAACTAAATGACTGATAAATAAATAAAAAGAGAAATTTTTTATTTACATTATCTTTTTTTTTATAACACAAAAACAAAATGGTATTCCATATTTAGTTACTTTCTTCTATCTAGCATAAAAGCGGAGAAAAAAATTCCGAAAATTCTTCCCGTTTTTCGCTCTCTAGACTAGACCTCAAATCACATTAATTGTATCGGCAATGTTTTTCTGTTCGTTTTTTTTTTTTTTTTTTGCATTCATTTACAAAAGTAATTTCCAAAGAAAATAATTTTAGTGCACCAGCTGATAATCGTGGCTCGTTCGAAACGTGAATAAAAAGTGGGACACCCTGTGTGCATACACACACGCGCAGGACGTGTTACAAACCGCGAAAGTTATATCCCCGAGAATTCACCTCGGTGAATTTTCCTCGTTCGTGCCGATGAATATTGCAAACATCCAGGGGCACTTTCATTGAAATCGATATACAAACGTAATATACGAGTCTAGTAGTTTCCCCCCCCCCCCCACCTTCCGCCGTTCTTCGATCTTCTCTTCATACCTTTTTCATACCTTCCGATGTTGCCGGTCGGAAAGAGCCTCCGATCTTAAATGTATTCATTAAGTTTAAGCACGATTTGGCAAGGTGAAGAAAATTTATGTTTACACCTGTGTCGAGTCTTTCGTAAGCCCGACGTACCTTCTTCGATACTCGCGTGTCAGGACACAATTTCTCGTGACTTTTCGTAACAGCCTTGTGCGAGGGAACCTCATAAAAGCGTGTTATACGTTCACGCAGGGCTCGAGAAACTTCATCGCAGCAAAACGAGACTCCGAAGTATGGATCGAATAAACGTCCGTGGCTTGATGAATATATAAGCGATAATATACCGTTTGAAATTTCGAGATTAACGCGTTTCGAGCGATAACCCGATATAGACGTTTTCCAACCACACGAAAACACCGAACTCCTGATCGAATCTACTGTAACCTCATATTCTGGTTGGTTGCTGTATTTTTTACCCTCTGTTGCCTTTCTTTTTTCTTTTTTTCTTTTTTTCGTTTCAAGGTTACACCGCGGGGTATATCGATCTTGCTGAGTTTAAGGGTGTGCTCGTGCGGGGGACTGAATAAGATGAGAAAAGTTGCGTAACGCGTCTGCGAAAAGAATTTTCACGGAAGGATCGATGCAGGATCGAGTTTTACTTCGATTGATAAAAAAAAAACGCCGCTTAAAACGTTCACGTCGTTGAATGCGAATTTTTTTTTTTTCGTTGATTTTGTCGTATTTTGTGTTATAAGTTTGAAATTTCGAAAATTGCTAGATATTCCAAATTCGAAAATTGCTAGTTATTCCAAATCCGAAAATTCCCCATAATTTCAAATAAAGAAATTCTAAAATACTTAATGATTCAAAATGCGAAAATTGTCAACAGTTCAAAAATTCGAAAACTATAAATCATCAAAAAGTTGAAACTATTTCATGTATTATTATTCTATCAAGAATTATACTACCTTAATTTTCCAAAAATGTTGCTCATTTCTTCGTACTGATAAATATTAGTTAAACGGATTAAAAATTGTAAATAACAGTAATTGTAGTAATAGTATCAGTTGATTCTACATCAATTTATTTTCAAATCAATTTCAAACCATCAAAAATGGTGAAAAAAAAAACTAAAAAATGAATTGAAAAACATTAGTGAAAAATTTAAGTAATATCCATCCAGAAACACCTCCACCTTCTTGAACTCAACTCACGATAACTGAAAGCTGAAAATCCAATTAATTTAATGACCGTAAAAGTGAAAAATACAAAAAATTGATTGCATTTCAACGATGCAAACTTTAACAATAGCAGCCACGTATTTTTCAAAGATATTGTGAAATAGGATCTTATCGTTAATTTTGATGTACCTATCGGCAATCGAAAGTTTTAAGGCTGGGTAAAATTTTAACTTTTATGTTTCGTATTTCAAAGGGATTTTCCGAATTTGAAACTGGGCTGATCCGCTAAGCCGAGACTCATCGAAAAAGCTTTTGATGACAGTAATAGCTTTCGACTCGGGATTCCCCTGGGACTCGTACGGTCCTATACTTATTTATTTATTTGCTCAGTCAAAGATCTCTCTCTCTCTTTCTCTCTCTCTCACTCCGCAGCGATCCGCATTGCAGGAAAATCCGTTCAACCAAGATACATACCGCCCGCTATCACGTATTTCCACTACATTCACCGTATATACGACATAACCCAGTGTCTCATCCCATAACTTCGTTACATAAGGTCGCCAACTCTTTTTCACCACCTGCAACTTTTTCGATCACGATTACGAGTTTCCGCAAGATACACGGTGTACTCCTCTCGTATCTCGATTGCGTTTGCTACACGATCCAGCAGCGAGATATGAAGTGGATAAATCGAGAAATAAAACGGTGGGGGGAGGGGGGTGTATAGTTTAAGATGTAATAAACTATTATAATAAATGGCATTTTATGTGGAGCGTACGAACAGAAATGGAGGAGATGAGTATCTCCAGATAATTTAAATAAAAGAAAAGTACTCGAAGAATAAATAATTTTAGATTTTTTTATATTAAACATTTTTGAAATTGTTATTTTTAAATAATTACATTTTTTAATATTTGATATATGGTTGATTAAATTTTTTACATTTTTCTATGGTTCGTTGATTAGGATTTTTTAATATCTCATATTTTGTTGATTAATATTTTTTGAATTTTTATATGTGGTTATTTATTGTTTTTAACACTTTTCGTATTTGGTTGATGGAAAATTTTGTAATTTTTTGAATTTCGTTAATAAAAAAGATTCATATCCTTCTGTTTGTTTGGGTTGATTAAATTTTTTACATTTTTCTATGGTTCGTTGATTAGGATTTTTTAATATCTCATATTTTGTTGATTAATATTTTTTGAATTTTTATATCTGGTTATTTATTGTTTTTAATCCTTTTCGTATTTGGTTGATGGAAAATTTTGTAATTTTTTGAATTTCGTTAATAAAAAAGATTTATATCCTCCTGTTTGTTTAAACTATTGTCCAACATTTTTTTCTGACGATCGTGATAAAAGAAATTCGACGGGAATATACAAAATCGTTTCAACGATATTCAGAGCGCGTATCGGCGAGAAAAAAAATCGGGAGTTCGAAATGAATTTGTGTTCGTTGCATTCCAACGATGCAATTTGGTTATATGAGTTATGATAGCAGTCGGATGAGAGGGGTTGACGTTTACGTCGTTTGAATTTAACGAAGATTTTCATTACTTTTTTTATTTGTATTATTATCAGCAATTATATTTCGCAGATTTTAACAGTAGATCGATAAATGAGAATATTACAAAATATAATAAAAAGTAAAATGATGAATATGACCTTATTTACGGATTAACGATACTAATTATTAATTTTACTGATACTAATAATGTTACTGATAATTTAAAATATTTTTTATTTATTGATATTATTCAAACGTTAACGTAAACGTAACGTCAATGTTATTTATAAAAATATTTATATTTTTAATAAAAACAATAATTAATAGTGAATTGATGAATATTAATTATTAAATATTTACATTACTTATTAAAAAAAATATTTCAATAGAATTGATAAATATTTGTGAAAAGTTCGAGTAATCGCAATAGTTTAAACTTGAAAATAAGCCCATTTTTTCTCCAACTGATGGGCAGACTCGACGAAAGAACAAGGGTTCCCAGTGACTTCGTAAGCTTGCAAGACACACAAATTGAAAAGTTTTCTAAAGTGCAACAAAAAGTGCAGGAAAAAATGCAAGATGTATATTGAGACCGGAAAAGTCGTAACACTGCATTAACCTCGAAACTGTAGATGCTACGGTATCGCGTCTCTGGGTATCCGATATCCGAAGCATCCCCAAGTAGATGTCCTTTTCGTAGTAATCAACATTTCTGTTTTTTCCTACTCAAAAGTTTCGCTCTTAGCATGGGAAACTTTAAAGTTTCAAGAAACTTCGTATCCGGTAGTACGATCGTTGAAATGAAAATAAGATGTAACGTTCGAGAAAAATAAAGTTTTAAGAAAATAAGGAAAATATGGAAAATTCAATACGGAAGATATGGAAAATGGGAAAATATGAAGAAATAAAAGTAGAATATACGCTAAACGAGGAAAACATTGTAAATTGTAAATAGAAGATATGGAAAATGAAGAAAATATGGATAATTGAAAATATGGAAAATACGACAAAGAAAAATGGAAAATATGAAAAATATGCAAAATAAAAATGGAAACGTGAAAATATGGAAAATGAAAATAGAAAATATGAAAAATAAAAAATAGAAAATGAGAAAAATGCGATAAATTTAAAAGGGATAATGTGAACAATGCGGAAAATATAAATTCAAATTTAAAAGGATACGAGAATGCGACGGATGAATTGAAATATTTAAACATTTATCATTTATCGAAAATAAACGTGAGCTTCGAAAATCAAATGAACATTCTTCATCATGTTTAGCGATTTACAACAAAGGTAGAATACGAAATTTAAAAAATCATTGAAAATAATAAATTGTAAAAAGTTTCGTCATTTTCTAACGGTGCAAATCCCAAACACATAAACAGGCAACATTCACAATAAACCGTTCACCCTCTCACAACACTCAGAAAAATCGACCAGCCAAAAAAAAAAAACAAATTAAACCATAATTGATCAAAACCTAGTAAAAAAATAAATACACAATAAAATCGAAGTAAATAAAATCGAGCAACGAATAAATTTAAAAAAAAATGGTTAAACAGTAGACCAAATAGAAACATCAATCCACCGTTGCTTTTTTCGAATAAAAGCGTCGGTCTCGTTTTATTCAACGAGATTTCCGATCACTCAGGACCTCTCTCTCTCTCTCTCCCTCTCCACCGAAATCGCATAATAACGTTAATCACTCACGATAAGGCAAATTCGCGTAAATCACTGTTAAACGACGATCCCTGTGGTCGAGGAAACGTAAATAATTTATACAATACGGAGAAAGGCTCGATCGGTATAGCGTGAGAAAAAGAAATTCCTCGTGGCAATAAATAATCAGTTTCAACAATGATTAAACTTTCTCTCGGCGTTTAAAAAATCCAACAAGCGTTAAAAATCAACTTCCGCTTTCCATTTGTCTAGATAAAAAGGCCTCTTTGGCGTTGCTCGTGGAAACGTGTCGAGTCTGGGTTATTGTTTAGCGAGGCAACAACAGTGGTATCTTCGTGTCGAAATGAGAGGAAACGAGTGTGTCAGAGGCTCGTTGAGACGCGAATGAGATATTCCTTCGGATTTTTCTTGTAGGATCGTGATCCTATAGCTGGCTTTTTTGTTGATGTTGACAAGTTAGCTTCCGATGATGATCCTCGTTCGTGAGGTTCGGCCACGTGCATATTTGCGACCCACGATTATTCGCTTTTTCGGGTTCGCTTGGCCCGAGGACGAATCTTGAATGTTTTATCTTCCGTTTTTATCTTATCGCTTCCTTCGCTTATCTTCACTCGCGTACACGCGCACACACTGAAAACCGAGATTAGGGTTGATCCCTTCCTTTTTTTCCGTGGTGGCTCTTTGTTTCCCTCTTTGTCCACCCAATTCTTCTTCCTCTTCTTCTTCCTCTTCGTTTTTACTTTTTCTTTGCTTTTTGGTCTCCTCCTGGTTTCTCTGTTGCGATCCGCTCTTGCGGAGTCACGTCAGTCGACTGCATACAATACGATTACACGGCGGGAGTAACCGTTGCCCCACCACCTTACCCCTAGGGGCTGCTCTGTACACCCCGCTACCAAACCCCTCGCCAAACTACTCGCTCACTCCTTGCTAACCCAGCGGCTCACCTACATCCCCCGATTCCCATCGTCTTCGTCCGAAACCCCCTACACCCCGGGCCACTCTCCTCGTACACGTATGTGTACACCTGGACTCGGTGACTCGCTCGTAAAAGTGTAAAACCTCTGGGCTCACCTACTGGTTATCTTCTAGTCTTTTTTTTTTTTTTGCAGAAATTTAGGTTGACGTGTTGCCGGAGGGATATTTTGGAAAATCAATGAAATTCTTGAACGTTTGAGTTATTGGAGGTTTCAAGAGTATGATGTTGAATTTTTCGAATTTCGATGTTTGGAATTATTGAGAATTTTTCTTTTTAGTATTGGGGATTTTTTTATAATTTTGCATTAACTCGAATTTCGGTGCTTGGAAATTTTAGTTTTTAGAATGTGGATTTGTTTTAATAATAATTATAGAATGTGGCATTATTTAAAATTTCAGAATGTGGAATTATCTAGAACTTGAGAATGTAGTATTATTACGAATTTTAGAGTGAAGAATTATTTCGAATATCAGTATTTGGAATGGATAAATATTTAAACCTTGAAAACGACGAATGATTTGAAATTTTGCAATGCAGAATAATTACAAATTTTTACTATTCGGTATTACGCAAAATTTGGAATTTTTGATATGCTAATTGTTTCGATTTTACGGAATTTTAGAATTATGTGCAATTTTGAAACCTCACAAATTTATCATTCGAAATGATTAAGAATTTCCAATTGAAAAATATTCAGTAAATAATTTAGTAATTATGGACAATTTGCAGTTTGTATTTTTTTCCAATACAACAGCAAAGAGATTTCCGAAATTCTCAAATTTTCCTGTCGGAGAATTTACAAATTTTTTATACGAGCACTTGTCTTGTCAGTGTATAATAAAAATTGTCGGTGTTTTTATAATTCGGGGTTATTATGCACACATTGTTCCAAGGGGGGAGGGGGAAGAGGAGGGGGGGGTAGTAAATGTTTGTGAGATTGGATGCAGCTGGTGTGGAACGTGAGTGCGCGCGCGCCGCAAAGCGTCGGAAATCCGGATTAAGAATTTATCTTGCCACTAAAAATTAAGTGGATTTTTTTCTATTTTTATTCGAGTCGCACTTGTTGTTGGTGGTTTGCAATATTTCGTTTCTGCGAGGATAAACGCCGGTTGTCGGAAAAGTCAAGCGATTTTCAAGATGTTCGTCGTCGTTGTTGTTTTGTTTTTTTTTTTCTTCATTTTCTCGAACGTCATGTAACCTTGATTATACGAGATATTTTTGCAAAGTTTAATCTTGTACGAGTAATCGATTTATCAAAAGGGTAGAGAGGCTAGAGATAGAAACGCGTGGCTTTCCTTTCCATGCAATATTTACGACGCTGAGATAAAATAGTAACCTGACCTTCGCTGCAGTAATGACAGTATAAAATGGTCTATCGTTATCTATAGACTAATTCTATATCACGTGGATTATTCTTGTTGTTGGTCGTCATTACCTGTGCAGTTTAACGACTATTTTTAGTTATATAATAATTAATTAGTTATATCATTAATTATTATATAACTAATTATTAACCGTCCGGTCAATAACCAGGTACCCGGGTATCCATTTCAGCTTTGCAGATAGAATTTATTAACTTTTTCTTTAAAAAACTGTACAACCGTCTGGATCCCCGAAATTTAAGTACCTAGTTTGAAACCCAATTTTTGTCAAATTTTTTTATAATCAATTATTTAACAATAGTTATTAAGTATCAAACGATCAAATGAAATTATAAACGATATTGTTTATGATTTATTTGAAAGTCAAATTACCTCAATACTTTAATAGGTAGTCTCTTAAGTGTGTATAAGCCTGACATTCATGCATAATAACTTCAGTGGGTACCCGGGTGTCTGGTTATTGAACGAAGGAAGTATCAAGTTTGATAGTTAATAACTATTATTAAATAATTCATTATAAAAAATTTGACAAAAATTGGATTTCAAAATACTTAAATTTCGGGGATCCAGACGGTTATACAGTTTTTTAAAGAAAAAGTTAATAATTTCTAAAGCTGAAATGGATACCCGGGTACCTGGTCATTGAGCGGGCGGTTAAATAATTAGTTATATAACGCTATATAATTATATAAATTAATATAGTATTATATTAATATATTATATAGTATTATATAAAATTAAATAACCAGTTAAATAATAGTAACTAACTAATAATTAAAAGGTATATAATAATTAATAATATTTTGTAATATTAGTGATATTTGTTATATATTATGTCAGCAATGTTTGTTAAACTTTTTTTTCAAGTCCAAATCCAATTATTTTCTGCCGGTTAATCCCTTAATCCATTCCTGCAAGTCGTAATTACGTAAAGACTGGATTGACTCTATTAATGAGTAAATTAAATTGCGAGATTCGGAACTAATGAGATTATCAATGGAAATCGTTTTTACTAAATTTCTGTTTGGTTAAAAATATATGATTTTTTCAAATCAATAAAATAGAAACCAATAATTCCTCAATGGATAGCTACAATTCGTAATTGCATAAAGATTGAATTCACCTTATTAGCATGTATATTAAACAGAGCTTCGAAGCTAATAAGGTGGTTATTGGAAAGCATATTTTACCCGATTTCATCGAGAAACATAAAATTTAGAATTTGCGAGTTTTTTTGTTGCACAGTTTTTATTGCCTAGAAACTTTCAGTCCCCCTAATAAGTTCATAAAATTTCATAAATGAATTAATTGTCATAAATTCATGAAAAATTGGAAAATGGACAGACTGATCCTTGATCGATACGAATTTGCACGAGGGCACAGGGAAACTGTGAAATTGCCTTCAGTAAAAAAGTTACTTGATTTAAAACTTCAGCGTCGTATGTCGAACGTATATAGCTTTATATCAATATTCGTAAGATTTGTTGAGATCTGTTTAAACATTAGATAGGTTTATCTAAACATTTATCTAATCATTACTTATCTGTATTCCAATATTTGTGAAATATCGATTTCTCGAGTTATCGTGTTTGGCTAACCTCAAATTTCATTGTTTTTCCGCGCACCAAAAGGTTCGTGGTTTGTACTCGATGAGGAATGTTGGGATGCGATCTCGTCGTTTTTGTCGAGGGGCAGCGAGAGGTAGTGACGTTTTATCGATACAGAAAACGTGACGAGGAAACGAGTGTTGAATGTGGAGCACACGGAGTGGAAAGGCTCGTCGTCGTCTTTGCCACTTTGGACGAATAATGTACAGGGAGAAGAAGTGGATGTCTGACCAGAAAATCGTATATGACTGGTACTCGTGGATCGAGAGCCCCTGTTCCCCATAATGATGCCAAGTCTCGCCTCGCTAGCGTTGTATACGTCATTCAAGATTTTTCTTTCCCAGAGAACACTTCCTCACGAGTGCACTCACTTTATTGGTTCGATGTGTACCAAAGCAACACGCAGACTCCTCCGATAGACCTCTCATGGTTGTACGACCCGAAGAGTAACGTAGAGAAGACCGGAAGAAACGTTCATCTTGATGGTACCTTTTGCGGTACGTCGTTGCACACTTGGAACGAAAAAGCTCTATATCTCATGACGCAATGAGAATAGGTAAAATAAATTGAACTCTTGATCACTTTCTTGCCAATCAGGCCTATCAGTTTACCCCTATTCGATACTGAATTATCAGATTTTCTCATAATGGTTGTCCTGCGATAATTGTTCAATGCACTTTTTTAACAGCTGCCTAGAACGAGGCTGTATATTGTTGGATAACTTTAATACGCAAGCCTAATCCGGCAGTATGAAATTCTGGAAAAATAGATACTCTACATTGCTCGTACGATGCCCAATACTTCGCCAAATCCTAGTCGAAACGTGCGTCCATCATAATTTGCATGGCAGTTCTCGTACCTTTTTTCCGGAAAAGTGGTCGGTACTGCTTGAGGCCTATCTCGGTCAGCCACTGATCCGCTTCGCTTTTATCCCCGTTGTTACCATTAGTAGCCGCAAGCATTAGCAGTTTTCCAAGAGACAAGACCATGGATAGAGCCAAGAAAACTCCCGATAGGACCGTCGACCATCGTGCCATTGCTCAGGGTCCTCGGGATCTTAACAATAATGTATTTCACTTGTAGTTGCATTGCGATTACAAGAGTCAAGAACAGTAATGGTAATTTTATTTATGTATCGTTGGAGTTGATGATCAAATAAATGGATATATATGTACACCTAAGCGAACACAGAGAAATATCTGGGTTATTGCACGAACATGTATAATTTATATGGAATATTGGGATTCATATTTTGGATATCACAATATTCTCGAAATATATTTTGGATTCTTGGGAATAATTTTTCTCAACGATGTTATCTGATCGAACTGACTCAAGCACGAAAGACTTGTAGAGTCGGATATCGCTAAGAAATACAAAACAATAATTTCTTCATTTTATTTTGTAATCACATTGATTTAAAAACAAATTTTTTCCAATTATCAGCAGCGAAGAAATCGTTTCCCAAGAATATTCTTGTGGAATGTGAGGTATTAGAAAAGCAATAACAAAACTTGTACAGGAACAGTAGGGAATTTTGTATTGAACATTATGATAATTCTCAAAGTGTACGTACCAGCACATTAATATACTTTAGATCATTTCTGTTGGCTCATTTATGTTGTTTATTTAAAAACAATTTCATAACAATAGAATTAGGTACGAACATCGTTTCCATCGTAAAAAGATACCGGACAGTTATTTAGGGATAAACCTTTGCTTTGTTTTTACCCAATGCTTTACGTTTTTTGCCGTCTATTATTGTACCGTAAACACAATCATCTTACATGACATTTTTGTACACAGAGTGGCCGATTGACTAAAAGGATTTGGCGTTCTTTTGCAACCGCTGTACTGTTCAATGTACCCCGATTACACAATTACAAATTTTTAAATAGATACGCGTAATCGAAACAATGAATTTCATTGCGTTTTCATGATGCAAGCGAGATGGATGGATGGCATGAGATGGATATCATGATTGTACATTCCGGTTAATAAAAATCTATCTCTATCGTCGAAAAGCAGATTTTTTGCTTGTTAACAATGAAACAAAAGTTCTGGTATTATTTAAAGTTGCCTCTTTCAAATTGCCACGAAGCGTAATGATAGTAAGTTCTATTAGTCAAATTCCAGGACAAAAAACTTTCGACCAATCACACGTAGCCACAAGAAAACAAAAGCGTGCTCTGAAAAACTGGCCGGTTTTGTTTCCCCAATGAAAAAGTCGTTTACTCAATTCTAACGTTAAGACATCGTTTTATTTACTTATTTTTTTGCACTTATTATGGAATCGTAACACGAGACGAATGACGTTGTACGAAAAAAAATGAATCGATGACAAATACAAACGCTTACGACATTTTTGGATGACTCAGAAAGACGCCTGTTACAATTACCGCCTCGCACTCAAAACGAACGTGTCCGAGATGTAAATTTTATTCACGGCATCGTCGAACGTCGTTCATCGAAAACCGGCGAACATTCAGCGTCGAATACCGCTTTGCATGGATGACAGATACGGCGATGGCATTGTAAACGCTTGTGCGAATCGAAAGAAAAAAAAAACCTTTGTACGGATATTCGAAGATATTCAAATAGCGAGCTTTTATCCGCACTGATACACGCACAAATTAAAACTCAAACACTCAAACTCAAACATTCGTCGCATCGCTCGCCCAGATTTTACTGTTGTCGCTAAAGAAAATCGTTTGACGTTCCGCGACGCGTTCGTGCAAAATCTAAACATGACATTTTCACTTGTGTCTGCAGTTTCAATATACATACATACATATATATATATATATATGAATTATTCGGGTAAAGACGATTTTTCGGTGGTCCCGACGATAACAGCGCTCACGGCCGACGCAGGCGTGAACTTCACGCGTTCGTGCTTCTACAAGGATTAAAAGGTAAAACAGAACGAATAGAAGGGAGCTCTTTAAGCAACGGTAAGCTCGTACTGACCGGCGGTTTGATGCGACTCATGCGACCTGGTATTTTCGCTTTGCAAATGGATCAGAGATTTTAGTAGGACTAACGCATGCGTGTATTGCAGGATGCTATCTTCCTCGTGAACGAATTTAAAAACTGGACTCGTGAAAAGATCGCAATGCCACAATGTGTAAAAAAATTGAAATTCGGTTTTTTTGTGTAGTAGCGATAAAGTTCGTCGTTATGGTTGGCACGTAAATCATTGTCGTTTCCTGGTGCCCCCTACCAGTTCGACAGCCGTGCGAATTTAGTAATTAACTTTGATTTTTTCATGTTTTTTTAAAATCGATTATTTGTAGGCATCAATTATAATTATTTAGTATCAATTAAAACGTTTCTGAGATCATGTTTAACTTGAAAGATGACAGTTGAGAATTGTCGGTAAGTTACCGACTCAGTAGCGACGTGGGGACGCGATTTTGAATTTTTATTACTTTCTAATTGCAATTGTTTGTGGTAAAGTATGAGACCAATAAAAAAACTCTTGGTAATATTCTTTGCTTGAAAAATGAGTTGAAAATGATTGGTAAGTTACCGACTGCGTTGTCAGTTTGTCGGCAACCCTACTTTGATTTATCTGCATTTCAAATCTTTTTTTCACCTGTGGTTTGTCGGACTTGATTATGAGAGGAATGCAAACGTGCATGAATTCATTTTGTTATTTAAATAATCAGAGTTAAAAATTAGTGATCATTTAGGGACTCGACTCAGACTTTTCGTTTTTTCTCTTCGATGGTTTTATTAATTAACGAATCAACTGAAACGTTAGTGACATTAGTCATTCGACACAAGATGGATCCAATGAAGTTCGGAACAGCAATTTTTCAAGTTTTTGTATTATTTTCACCAACTTCGTTCCAATAACGTTCAAACGAATAGCAGTCGTTTAGTAACGAGTCGAAAAATAAAATATATCGACTGTTCGATCGATTCTTAATTCCGCACAATAGAATATGTGCGCAAGTTCAGGCGCATGCGTTAGTGATTCGCATTGATTGGTCGGGCGCCATGTTATCAAATTATCTTTCTTGCTTGGTTATTTTTGTGCCAACGGACGCTCGGACGCGGCATGCCATCGCGTGATCCTTGACAGCTTGATTATAAGTCAATCTCATTTTATGAATCTCAATTGCAGAATGACGGTTTTCAATTTTCAGATTCGTCATTGGTTCGTTAACACTTTGACTGCCACGGGGTTCACCAGTGACCGGAGCAGCCATATGAAGTACGTTGCAGAAATTTAGCGTGGCAGTCAAAGGGTTAATGTATCGGTTATAGGAAGTTGGTGACTGGGGAAATACGGTATGGTCTCCGCACCTTGAAAGCAAAGCCTGGTATCGCCTGAACCGAAGCGTAGATGGTTTTTCAGTCAGTTTGATTGAAGAATTAACTATCATACGTTATTAAGGTGGAGATCATTAATCAATGATTATTTATTGTTCACGACTTATTAAAATGGACTAAATGATATAGTCTACTATTAAAATGGACTTAGTCCGTTTTAGAATGGATTACAATATTAAAATGGACTTAGTAACCCAAACAAACCCTAGAAAAACAAACAAATGGACTTAGTCCATTTTAATAAGAAGGAAATGAAGACATCATTTTTTGGGATTAAATTGAATCCATTAGCGATCGATTAAAGTTCTCCATTGGCTCAATTTGAACCCAGATGATTTTTCGTTGAGCTTAATGAGCGATCAATGCAACGAATGTTGGCATTAAGCTATCAGTTATCACGAAACTACCAATTCCTTAGTTTATTATTTCCATTTTGTACATCTTTTCGATTTTTAAAACTTCCATCCTTTTCAACCTTCTGTCTCACCCTTCTGCATTTCCACCAGGAAACGACGAATGATTTACCATCTAAAGTATGAAAGAAGTCTTTGTGACCCAATTTACAAAAGTGACCGCTGTTACCGACAGTGTTTTTTTTTTTCGTATCCTGAGCTATTACAATATCGGTATTATTACTCGTTCGAAGTGCGGTAGGTGTTTACGGTACGTCCTGAATTAGGGAGTTTCGACATCCGGCGCAAAAAGTATTTCCGGGAGAGTAAATCTATTTGTCGACGAGCTAATTCCTTTTTTCATTGGCTCGTACATACACGTACGTGAAAAAATTCTGTACTCTTTTATGGGGCGTTGTGACTTTTTTTTTGTCTACCGATACGTACGCGTCACGGAGGTGTTCTCGCTCGATGAATCTCAATTATTCTTTCACCCACCTTCCCTCACTGGTTTGGCATTATTTCAATCGGGTCAGGAATCAAAATTTGCGTGAGAAAGAAGAAAAGAGAAAGGCTCTCGGAGAGCGGGCGAATTGCTATTCCGCGAAGAGTATCCCGAGTTTCGTATCCCGCTTCGCTATTAGTACGGAAATAACTAAATCAAAGAGCCGCGTTGATTATACACAAACGCGCTTTCGAGTGGCATTCGTGCGCAAGAAGCGAGGAGAAACAACACTAAAAACGTTTGACACGAGCTACTAATAAGAGCGACGGGACACACACGACGAAGTTTCACGCCGAGCGACATATTCTCGAGAGCACGAAGAAAATAAACGATCGTGAACGGTGTGCACGCAGGAACGCGGCGCACTTACAAACTTGGTGTCTCCGCGGCTACCCCGATAGATGGCGTTGCGCTCGACAATCCGGTTTTTCCTTGGAGCATCAATCAAATTAAGAGCGCAGTGCATACCTCACAGTAGGCCATACTCGTGGCACATGCTGTTTTTTTTATTATCCTCCCGTCTCGTGCACACCTCCGAGTAATAAATGTCCCTGCGCACTCGAAGAAATCAATATCGAGTCAAGATTGCTTTGCGACAATTACGTTTCTTGTTTCTCACAGTTTAATTATAAACTTTCTTCTCCAGTACGACGAGTCGGTAAGTTATCGCACGAAACACTTTGTACGTAAGTGATGTGCTTTTCTCGATGTGATGAATATCCCCCATGACGCAGTGACGCCTACCACGATTTCGAAGGTTTCTTTACAGTTGATCGAACATTTTTGGGATTTCGATGATATTTGGGATTACGGTGAAACGTAAAGATACCTCGGTGATAAGGTAATAATATACATTTTTATTTTGCAAATGGACGCTTCGGAACGAGATCCCAATCGATATGAAGTAAGATCTGAAAAAAAAAGTTTTTCTACGCTTACCTCCACCTCCGCCCCTTTCTTGAATCGTCGATTTGGAAAATTTCGACAAATTCTAGAAATCAACATTCGATGAGATCGATCGATGAAAATAGAGGTTATGTCGAATCCCCGAATTTCGGGGATACGAAATCCCGAGTTACGACTGAATTGTATACAAGCTGCAAAGGCCGGCAGTGGGGGAAGGGTATCGGCTGAATCGACAACACGAGAGCACCCAAAACGGGTAGCGAAAACAACGCTGTCGCGTGTCGTTCGCAGCCTCGTAAATAACAGTTTCAAGCATAAAGCAACGCTCCTGCTCTCTCTTCAGTCCGCCTGCGAATTATTGAATGAATTCGAAATTCCAATGTAATAAATAGTTGTGGCCCAACAAGCACGATGATAGCAATTGCAGTAAAGTGTTTAACTGAAGTCGGCCAAAATATTGGGCGAATAAATAACTCGAGTCTCCCTCCAATGTCGGCCATAGCTCTGTATTTCATGTATAGGAAAACCCCGATTAATCAAAATACTCGGGGTCACTTTTTCAGTGACCAGTACTATGTAAATTATATGTATTAATATATTGTATAATATAATTTGGTTACATATAATTATAAAAACTATAACCCAAATTATAGAATTATAATTAATTATACAATATAATTATATAATATAGTACATTATACAAACGTATTTGATACATAAGTACATCATATAATAAATCGAATATACATTCTATGTATAATATAGATATATCTACATTTCATATATTTCCATTGTGTCAGGTCTACAACTAAATAAACTTAACCTCCCATCAATGGAAATCGGTTTGAATACAACATCGTTGGAAAGCAACGAAAATTTTCTTAAATTTCTTTCCTTTCGTTATTCTTACAAATAATTTAAAGCAAGATTGTCATAATTAGCTAAAATAAAATCGAAATGAACATTGGCAAGCATTTCGTAGCTGGAACCCGGGAAAAAACATAAGATAAACGAGAAATATGTAATGGTTGTATTCCGAGGATGCAAGCTTCAGGATCATTAATGGAAATTATGTGGTGTTTCCGTTAGTTCGTTTTGCGCACGCGCAGCGCTTGTTAGTTCGTTGAGCGCATGCGCAGCGTTTGTTAGCACGTTTTGCGCATGCGCAGGGCTTGTTAGTTCGTTGAGCGCACGCGCAGCGTTTGTTAGCACGTTTTGCGCATGCGCAGCGCTTGTTAGGTCGTTTTGCGCATGCGCAGCGCTTGTTAGTTCGTTTTGCGCGTGCGCAGCGCTTGTAAGTCCCTTTTGGGCACAACCAGAATAATCGGTTAATAATAATAATCGTTGAATAATCGGAGTTTCACTTTAATTCGGGCGGACGAAAAAAAAAATGGGTATCTTTCAGCGTTTACTTATGAAAGCCTCGTTCCGCCTTTGAAAACCGCTACCACACGCGTCCGCGAAGATTTATCGGATGGTCTGTATTTTGGCCCCGAGTGCGCGGTCGCCGCGATACGTAGTAGGGAAAGCCTCCGCGTTATCGTTCTCTTTTTTCTTGCAGCGCAGTTCCGCGATCGAAATGTTGGCGGATTGCCAATATCCTGCAGGGTTTTCACCCTTTTGCGTACATCGAGTCATCCGACGGTGGTATACCAGTATCGAGGTGAGAGGTCCGCGTTGTAATTTAACTAATGTCCGATGTGCAATGGACATAGCTTAAGCTGCGCCGCGACTCGCGGGGCACATGCCGGGGATGCACTTATGCGGGGAGACTTTTCTACCTTCCTCCGAGTCAAGCCCCGGGACATATACTTTACGAGTATCTGGATATGGTCACGAACGTACCGCCGTCGCGGCTGTTCACCCATATGTATAACGGGTGCCCGGTACTTTCAGCGTATCCCGGTTTCGAGAAAGTTCCAAAAGCTTCGGTTATCTAAAACACGGTTTCTCGTCTCATCGCTTGTTTGACTGGGATCTTCGGTGATCTTTCTCTCCATTGATTAAACTAAAACTGAACTTTGTTTAACTGAGTGATAAAGCTACTTTAGCTTTTAGTTAAGTTGCTTACACGTTTACTAAACCAAGGTAAAGTACGGTTAAACTTGGCTCCACTGTTTATTAAACGTAACTAGACTAAAGTTAAACTTGGGTTTACCGTTTACCTACAAGATTTAGGTTAAACTGCAGTAAAACTAGAAAGTACTCAAACTGCAGTTAAACTTCGACGTACTTAAACTGCAGTTAAACGTCAACGTAGTTGAACTGCAGTTAAACTTAAACGTACGTAAACTGCAGTTTAAGTACGTTGAAGTTTAACTGCAGTTAAACTTTAACGTACTTAAACTGCAGTTAAACTTTAACGTACATAAACCGCAATTAAACTTCAACGTATTTAAACTGCAGTTAAACGTCAACGTAGTTAAAATTCAGTTAAACTTAATCGTACTTAAACTGCAGGTAAACGTCAACGTACTTAAACGGCAGTTAAACTTAAAAGTACTTAATCTGCAGTTAAACTTAAACGCACTTAAACTGCATTTAAAGTAAAAAGTACTTAAACTGCAGTTGAACTTAAACCCACTTAAACTGCAGTTAAAGTAAAAAGCATTTAAACTGCAGTTGAACTTAAACCCACTCAAACTGCAGTTAAAGTAAAACCCACTTAAACTGCAGTTAAAGTAAAAAATACTTAAACTGCAGTCAAATTTAGTTTCCCAGAGAAATATAAACCTACTTAAACTACAGTTAAACTTATTTTATCAGTTTAACCCTAACTTACTTTAACTACAGTTAAATTTAGTTTACCAGTTTACCCTAAACCTACTTAACTAACCTACCGTTGAATACAGTTTAACGATCGATGTTTTTTCAAAAAGTTTCAACTTTCCTACCATCATCGAATATTCACAAAACGTTCGTTGTTTCAAAACGAAACCCAAACAAACAAACAAAAACAAGTATCGTAAGCATCAATTCTAAGTTTAACGCGTTCGTTGGAAAACGTGAATTCCGTGCGTCTCAAATAAGCTTTCCAAAAGGAGCCGGCTCCTGAAGAATCCACGGAATCGTTCTTTTTTTTTATGACCTCTCGTTCGTTGACGCCAGAAAAACAGGTTTTCACAAATGGAATTCCAAAAAGCGTGTTTCGTGTTTCTTTCGGTTTTTTCGTTCGTCGAAGCAAGAGGTGCATCAAGGTCGTTCGTTTGACCCGAGACTCATGTTTGGGGGCAGTAAAATGACAATTCAGGATCGATGCTCGTAAAAAGAAAAAAAACACACACACAAAGATTAATTAAAACCGAAGCTTAATTAAAGCTCGGGCTTTAATTAAGAAATAAAAACCTAAGATACCTCGTACCATTTAACCCCCCCCCCCGGCCCCTCCCCGCCCTCCTGCCTCTTTAAAACTTGCTCTTTTCTTTTTTAGGTTCTTTCTCGCCGAATGGCTCATGAGACGACCGCACGTTAGTGCCTTCGCTAGGCTCGTTCGTGTCGTCGTTCATCCGAGGGAATCGTGGACTCTGAATTAACCGGAAGTAGAGGCGCGCGCGCGGTGAGCGGTAATCCCGTTTTATCCGAGGTGCACGCACGCGGGCTAGCCACGTTATATGGCTACCTATACGAGTGTAAGTAACGTATGCACGATGAGTAAGGAGAAGAGAGAAAACGGGAGGAAAAGGGCAAAAGAGAGAGAGAGAGAGGGGTAGAGATGTCTTCCCTCTCATACGAGGCTGGATCTCGTGTAGCATCTACCTACGATCCTACCGTGAGCGTAGGCAGCTAATTCTATTTATATACAAGCCGCATTGTCTCGACCTCAGCACGGGAAATTAATTACCGCGAATCTTCTCGCGTGCACTCGGGACGCTTGAGCTTTCGGTGCGACAAATCTTGCCCGATGGCGTCAGTAGAAAAACCGTACCCGACTAATCGCTAAAGCACGAGTATCGAGAAGATATTTAGAAAAAAAAAAAAACGATCGAAAGGTCGAGGGAACTTTCAAACTTGTGGAATACAGGAAATGGGCTGTTAATTTATTGGAATATTCGATCCAATTGGGTTTTGGGATTGTATAGAGTTCGTCGGGAAGTATATCTAGTCGATTTTCAACGATTTTTTAACCCTCGAGAACGTGGGTCGTTTCGACCGGTTCGGCCCAAAATTTTTTTACAAAATTTCTCGAACGTTTAATTATTTAATTATAATTCAATATTAATAGGGAATTATAATACATTATTTATCAATCATTGATTAATCATTATTTTCATTATTTTTATATACAAGATAATTTGTCTTTGTTTGGGTTGTAAGAAAACTAAAAAGATTATAAGAAAACTTGAATGTCGCAACCGTTCGGTCTATGCTTTTTGGACCGCACGGATCTTGCCACTAATATACATACAAATCTAGAACTCTAATGACATTGTATAGAGGTTAGCCAGGAGCACTGACTGAGCTCCCATGTTTGTCAGCGTTTCTCCTCTCCTTCTTACTCCCATTTTACCTCTCGCTCCCTCCTTCCCCCCTCCTCTCTGTCTATCCTCCTGAACATCGTTCTCTTTCTCTTTCTTTGCCTGTCGTCACAGGTGGTTAATGCGAATGGGGTCTTCTTCTCGGTCGTTCCCTATCCATATATCTCTTTGCCTCGTTCTCCAAGATGGTTACTTCACGCGCCAAGAGAGATCAATGTCATCACCTTTGACAGTCTATCGTCCCGCCTCGTGACAAAAACACGTTGGCAATCCGGTGCGCTTATTCGCGGAAATGACGAACGAGTGGATAGCTCTGTGTATATACATACATACATATATATATATAGAGGAAAGTAACCAAATATGGAATACCATTTTGTTTTTGTGTTATAAAGAAAAAAGATAATGTAAATAAAAAATTTCTCTTCTTATTTATTTATCAGTCATTTAGTTGCGCTTAAGTTATCGATAGTTTTCGTTTACATATATTAATTTACAATATAA
Organism: Ophioninae sp. B BG-2022a; assembly: GCA_030522765.1. Lineage (NCBI taxonomy): Eukaryota > Metazoa > Arthropoda > Insecta > Hymenoptera > Ichneumonidae > Ophioninae sp. B BG-2022a. The sequence goes on from JAPYZJ010002551.1 coordinate 19,994, forward strand.
AATTTCCCAAAAACAAAATCAACGTAAAGGAACCTAATTATGCAATAGGTACCCAAATATGGAACAGTATAAAACTATGTATAATAATCCTTTACTTTTATAAGATACTACAGGAACTTTGGTCAGTTTTCAAAAGGTACTTAAGTTACTTGCAAAAATCGCATATCCATGTACCAAACTGCACCTGCACAAGCACCATATGCCCAGAGTTCACATATGAGGCGTTTAAT
>JAPYZJ010002552.1:0-34509 GCA_030522765.1 Ophioninae sp. B BG-2022a
TTTAGACGTTAACCTCTAAGATCATACTTAAAAGCGAATCGGTTCTTTAATATAGACACCTTGCTTAGCAATATAAACCAATATAGTTTAGTTTTAACACAAATCCGTAATGTGACACAACGAAATAGTAAGTATGAACCTTAAATGAGCGCCAAAATTGTGACAGACACAAACGACCGAGTCTCTGACGAGCGGCGTCAACACTGATGTACAAGAACGATCGAAATACTGTCTATGTCGGAAGGTGCGGCGTGAGAGGAGAGACGCAAAACGTCAATTAAGTGCGTTATATATGAATGTGAAATTTGAATTATCAACCGATTTCTTATTTTGATCCAATTCGCCTCGGTCTACCCTATAAGCACACACACACACACACAAACTCGCGACACACACACACACACGTAGAGTCACTCCGGGATCGCCACAGATGCGCGCTTTACTTACGCTTACGCTCCCTGATCGAGTCCCAAACCTATAAATTTAAGTGTAGCGAGGTTGCCCCCGTTACAGTACATTGTACTGTAACGGTTCGGCTGGGTCCCCGAGCCGCCCCGAGTTACATGGGAGCGAAGAGGTACGCTCCAGATCGATCAGCTATAGCGACGGGCGATCGATGGGCCATCACCGCGGATCGCGGTAAGCGGACCGCCCTTCGCGGGGACATCGACTTCGACCGCGTGCTCGAAGCACCACCCCCTTTTTCGGCACTCGCGCGACGCGTTCGCGGCTCTGCCCTTCTATTTTCCGCCAAATCGATCGGGATCATCCCATCGACACCCGGAACACCAACGTTACAATCCTCGACTCCTGATACTCGAAGCTCCGAACGAAACCTAATAATTTTAACTACCCAATAATTAATGCCAAATTATTGACACCTCCCGCTCCGGTCAAGATCCCACTTGTCCACAACCCTTTCCACAAGATCTCCCGTCACGCCACCGGATGAGCCTCAGGAAAGGGTACTTCCCCTATGACGGCTCAGGTTATTTAAGGGCGAACACAAGCCGAGGAGGGCAGTCAGACATTCAACCCGACGTTCAATTAAAGTAATTGCACTTCTGTCGGAGTCTAGCTCCCAGGCCCTGGCCTCATCCTAACTTCTCCTCGAGCTCGCGATTAGGACCCTTGGATGCATACGAAGTCCCAGTATTGCACTGGAAGTCCGAGTATGCCGAAAAGGCGTTAGTTGGTGATCTTAGGCAGGGAAAGGAAAAGGGGGTATCAACCTTGTTGATTTTCATCGAGAATCATTTAGAGAATCATCTTTCATCGAATTCATTGGACCATGCTTTAAAATAACATCTACCTGACCTGACCACTTCGCACGGACGCCTTATCGAGGAGGACAAGCGTTGCCCGTGACAACGATGTCCCGCTGAAAGAAGACCAAGTCTTCTCTTCTTTTGCTTTGCCAGCTTCTCTGGCCTTCGACTTCCTGGAGTGGCTCCCAGGAAGCCCGCTCCCAGATCGGTGAGCCTCGCTACACCACAGGAACAGATTCCATAGGGAATGTACCGAACGGTGATTTCGACTAGAGTCCAAATTTCGTCCTAGCGGAGTCGCGGCCGCTAGGCCAGCTTACTTAGTAAGCCCCGCGATCCCGATCGAAACAAAACGAGAAACAAGCGACGTCGACGAGACCGTCGACATCACCTCACAAACACGGACAAGTCATATCCACACAACAGAGACTCCAAGACACACGTGCACACACACATCAATAACTATTTACAGGTACGGAGAGTTGCCGACGCCAGCAATGAAAACAGAGAAAGAAGAAAACGAAGAACGAGACCCCCTGCCGCTCCTAGCACCCTACTTTCCGTACTCTTCAGAACCGCATTTCCTAACCCAAACAAACCCAAACTAACGCAACTCCCAATAGTCCCACCACAGCAATATAACCAACGTCCGAACTAAACCCATACCACCCACGCTACAAGACGTACACTCCGAAAAATGCCGATGATGAAAGGATTGGTCTGACGTCTATGACGATAACCACCAAAATCCTGAGGCATCTTCAAAAATTCACCTAAATGTCCCCTTAACCTACGTTGTTCCTCACCACGTCCACGCTCCACACATAAATTAATGAAAGTCCTCCGGGAACCCATCCTCCATCCACCGCACGTTTTAGCGTGTCCCCGATCCCGGCACAGAAAGAAAAAGGAAAACCGACACGCACGCGTTTCACGAACGGTGGAAACCGTCCTGCTTGCAGGTGGAATTCGTGAAACGTCACAGTACATATTAACTGGGTCGAAAAATCGTTGCGTTTTTCAAATACAGAGGATCCACACGTTGATAGCTGAGAGAACAATAATACACTGGCTGACGTCGCTGCATGGACGATGGGATAATGGTTGGGAGTGGGGAGGGTGGTACTTCTATGCGTTCCCTTGACAAGCAATGTATGCGTATCGAAGGCCCACTCTGCGCTACCAGAGTGGGGGTAAGGCGGTGGATTAGCATCGCTTCCTATGGAAAGGGTCAAAGAGGGTGCACGATATTCGAAGAATAAAACGGTGAAAAAAGTACTGCAGGGGACCTCATATCGCCGTCGGATGGGGCTCGTGGGATGTATCACAGAGAAACACAACACAAAATACAAATATAAAACACAACATATTGCTCGTATATTGTGTTCATCGAAAGAATCACTGGCAAACTTGCATATTGCCGTTATGGGATGTATCGCTCGGAAATATGCATTTCACCGTCATTTTGCTCTATTAGGATGAATTACTCTGAAACGTGTATTTTGCCGTCATATTGTGTTCATCGTCTGTATCAGCGAGAATATCCAATATCACCGTCATGGAATGTATTACAGAGAAACATGTATATCACCGGTAAAACGCACGCATTAGGATCACTGAGGATTATGCATTTTGCTGTTATATGGTGCTCAACGCCTGTATCAGCGAGAACATGCCAAATCACCGTAATAGAATGTATCACGAAGAAACATATACAGCGCCGGAATAAGGCAGTCATCACGTGTATCACTGACAAATATGCATATCACCGTCATATTATGCTCTGTAGCGTGGATTCTTCATCCTGAATCCACCCACCGTTAACCCTCAGTCTTGCCCAAGAACGTGGCTAAGATTCCCCTTTTATTTTTATTTCTTCCCTTTCGGGATGGGCGCCAGGCGCGTAACACGCCAGAGAAAATCAGGCAAGGCTGATTAGCCACCGTTAGCTACGGTTTTCAAAGATCGGAGGGGGTACTCTCGTTCCATTATCGCAAAAATTATGATCATTAACTAATATGCTTACGAGCACGGGATCTCGCTCTCCCGAATACACCCATACACTCACACACACATATGCACACACACCCACCACCGCGACATGGGAAGTCTTCAACGCTCGCGAGTTTAGGTCAAAGGAAATCCGGACAACGGCGACCATTTAAAACTTTATACACTCTTAAAACCGTTCAAAAATCTTCTCACAGATCCCTTGCTTTATTTTTCTCTCGTTTTTCCGACACAAACCCCATTTCGCAACCGTTGGCCTCCCACACGACGGCAATGGAAAAAGACTTTCCGTGGACTGTCGTCCCAAGGCTCGTTCCCGGAGCAATAAATATCCTTAATATGATTAAAGTATAGTCGCGGCAGTAGCCTACCGAGGCTCGCCAAAAAGGAGAGCACGTCTCGCGGACCTCTAATCACAGAAATTCGCCCCATGCGAGAAACGGCCACCTCTCTACAGGAATCCCCGAAACCGGAGAACGCGACAAAATTTTTCTCGAAAATACAATGTTTCTTTTCGTTAATTAATGCCACTCTAACGAGTCCCTCGGACGAAAAAGCACACCGCCGCGCAACGATCCTTCCCTCAAACGAGTCACGTGTTCGGCTCGCACTCTCAGTCCCGCACGCTGTACCGGGGAAAATCGCTCGACGGTCCGGCTCACTCCAACCTCCAACGGAAAGTCCCTCTTGCAAATTGAGCCTCTCACACCGTACCTGACGCCGAATTCTTTTCCCCACCTTATCGCTACGAGTTCGAACTTTCGCGAACGCTCGACTCTTCGGACGTCACAAGATTTCCCTCTCCGTGTCTCTCAACGCCGAGGCGCGAAAAATTTGAGACTACGCACGGGAAGAAGGTCTCGCACTGGTACTCGATCCCCAGGTTGAGATCCTTGGGCGACGGATGACTTGCCCAAAATCGTGCAAGGACGGTAATCCGCGAGTCGGTGACGCTGGGAAAAAGATCAAAATTTTCCTCGATCTTGACGTCATCCGGGATTGCGATAGGTCTCGGGGAAGAGTACTCCTGTGCACCGACGCGCGACGACGATGACTGTCGATGGACGAGGTCTATCTCCCCTTTGCCGGCGGTTCTCGCTCTCTCGCCCGAGGCGTGACACGTGACATAATTAAAAAATAAAAAATTATTACAATAATCAGAGTTCGCTTGGTACGGCCCTAAAGAATCGCCTTGTGGATGGTAGAGCGAGCCGGAAGTAACGGGCTCGAACTTTGCCACGTTACAGCTCATAGAATGTATCAATTCGCTGAACATTCATATTGCCGTCATAGAATGTTTCACTGCGAAACATGCGTATCGCCGTAATATTGCGCTTATCTACTGAATCACTGAGAATAATGACTATCACCGTCGTATTGCTTGTATCGCGTTCCTACTACCAATACTAACCCAGTAAATACACCAACAAAAATCATTGCATGAGTTCCATTTGATGTCAACCTGCAACTATTCATTGCGAAATAAAAATTCCCATCTTATGCTTTCATCTTGTAGTAAGCAGATCATGCATTTTTGAATCGACAAATTTCAGTTACGATGTATCTCAAAATCACTATATGGAATGAGCTCACGAAATGTCTTCATCGCCGTAAACAAAATTGCATTCATGTTGAGTACAACTCATGAGAACAATTGATGCTAACATAGTGAATACTCGCCAAAGTGTGTACGCATGACTTCCAAATAACGTTAAATCTGAGGATATCAATCACAGGCACTTGAGCACAGCGGCATGAGTTCGACTTGGTAGAGCAAGTCGAAGTTTCTAAATGTACGATGCATTTCTAAACGACGTACTGAAAATAAAATGTTTTGTAAACTCATGATACTGAATGAGCTCCTGTCTTTGCATCCCAGTATGTACTCGATATGTTGCAAAATTTATTTTATCAACTGCATGCACGGCGTGAAAATCATGACTGTCTATCTGGGAAGCTAAAGCGTTCGTTTTTCGAAAAAAGCTTTCTTTCATACGCTACATCGTTTTGAAAAATCTGAAAAAATAGGGTTTATCCGTTTTTTTTTTTGAAAAATGACCGGCTAATTTGAAATTATTAAGGGGTTCCATTAACTTGAAGCGTGCATTCTATAGTTCAACATACCCATAAAAATCCCATAAAGTTTTTCAGTGTTGTTGAAAAAATGTTCAGTTTTCGTCTTTTTGAAGTGACCTAAGAGCCTATCTTTTTCTTTCTTGCTAGCAGGTTGGCTCGTATCGCATATTTGTTGATAAAGTAAGTCAAATAGATGAGGAATCAAGGTTATCATTTGCAGGGTTCAATTGCTGAATACTTATGGCAAAATTCAAGTAAGTATAGATTTAATCAACTATTTTTCTCATTTTACAGATACTTACGATTTAAAAAAACCACCATTTTCCAGGGTACGCCAAAAATTGTGAATGGCGTCATACATGGTTTGTATGCATATTCGGTGTATTGCATGCCGGACAGCGAGGAGATCGTTGCCCGCTTCAAAGAAGCGTTCGCGGAGGCCTTGTCGCTCCACTGGTAAAGGTTAAAGCCGCTGTACGATTCACTGGCAGCAGTGTCAGTTATTACCCAATTTTTATATTCAGTAACATGTTCTTACCGTCTTGTTAAACAGATATATTACCAGAAGTTTGATTTTATTCAAAATTAGGGTTTCGAATGGGAACATATTTCTAAACAGTTTCGGGGTGCATGGGCGAAAGCTTTACATAAGTACGCAAAAGATCGCTAACAATTGAATTTCATTGAACTTCATTATTTTGACAACCATAAAAATATACAAAAACAAGAGGAACTCGATACAAAATAAAAAATATTAATAAAAGATTACTTTGAAAACGTCGCATTTCGAGCAAAAAAGTTATAAAAGTTTTTTTTTTTATCGATAGAGATGATAAAAAACGACACTTAGGGAGACATATGAACAAAACTATTTTTTTTTGGCACCAGGCGTTATGTAATCTGTAAAAAATTCGACAGTTTTTTAAGAATAAACCTTCATTAATTTTATTGTCGTACTTACATAGTTTTCCTCAATTTTGTTAAAATTCATTTTCGTTCAACGTGCAACGAGTATCAGTTCTACAAAATAGGTGACGTAGGGATTTACACAATTTTCTTAACGAAACTATAAATAAAAGCATGTAAATAAATTCGGAAGAATTAATAGGAGTGCCAGTCTAGTATACACGACACGAAAACAATAATCAACTAAGCCTCATTTGTAGGCAAAATTTCAAACATGATATCGTATTCTGCCAATTCTACAGCCTATTTCCACGACTGTCTTATTTTATATGTAGCCATCCTGAAGCAGCGGTATTAACACCTTACCAGAGCCTCAGGACCTTTATGAAAAAATGCAGGAGGAGGAGTCACCCTCCCAATCACGAAAACATTTCGCAGTTCGTTCAACGACTGTTGGATCTGGTAAATGTCGGACTGTAGAGTTCGATACTGGGAGACACGATCGAACTCATAACCGATGAGAATTTTGCTAACCACGCACTGCGTTTCGACCGCGATTTCATCTGTGATGAAATTTCTGAAGTCACCGAAGTTTCGATCGATGCGACATTTCGGTCAAGACCACCGATTAGAGAAGCGTATCAGCTGCTGACAATTATGATGATCAAATTCAATCACGTAAGAGTTTTTCGCAAGCACAATTTTTACGTTCATGGAGATCATCAATTGGCCTGTAAAATAACTCCACCCTTCGATGTGACTGTTGTCTCAAATCTCAAACAAACCATACATTTCTATTTTTTCTTGTAAAATAAACAAAATACTACAGCCCATCGTTATGTCAGTTTACTTCCAAATCTAATTTCAGTTTTAATGTAAAAACCTTCGTTTATTTTATCAATCTGCTACTTGGGGGTTGAAAAACGTGTTGATGTATGGTAAAATGTGAAAGTGTGCATGTGCACGTGTAGGATATTCAGAATAATGAGTATAGATCGTACAAAAGAATCATGGCAAAGTACATGCTAATTATTATAAATTCACATAATCTCACACTGTAACAGTCATTATTCTGTTACACATTCTTCTGATTGATTTCACTTTTGTGCGCCGTAGAGTTTCCCAATCGCATGGATTGTGATGTGCCGGAAGACTCAGGCGGCGTACATGGCGATTTTGCCACACGTCAAGGATCACGTATTGTCGTCAAACGTCATTACCCTCGCGATGAGCGACTTTGAACGTGGGCTGCGAAATTTCACCACCGTCTTCACTACGGCACATTGCACCGGATGCAATACTCACTATGATCGCGTAAGTTTAACTAATTATGCACGTGTATAGCAGTTAATAAAGATTTATTCACTTCCAATTAATACTAATCAAACATGGATTACGGAAGAGGGAATGTAAATAAAAATTCATCTTTAGGCCATTTATCGGAAAGCCAAGGCTCTGGGGCTGACGGACCTGGTTGAGACCGAAACTGAAGCCAAAGATTTTTTAAAGACCGTCTTAGCTTTGGCATATTTGCACGCACAGATGGTACATGCCCAATACGACCGACTTTGGGGCAATTGGTCAGCAGTCATGAAACAACGATTTGTTGGGTTCAACTAGTACTACCGTCGATGTTGGTTGCGGACGGTAACACCATCGGGATTCTGTGTGTACGGGCTCATTCGGCGCACAAATAATCTTATAGAGTCCTACCACAGCAGATTGGGACAGAGAATAGAAAGTCGGCCCAGTCCCGGGGATTCTCTTTGTATATGTCAATAACATCTGAACGTATTAGAACAATATCAGAATTAGGTCTGCAATACAAATTTAACTTTTTCCGATAGGCAAGCTGCTCAAACTGCAATCGGATGTGCGAGCAGATATCCATCGGCTACGAAATAATGGCCAAATAAGTAGACACGCAGGGTACTTAACCGTTTTTAAACGAAAAGTACTGATGAAAGGTTCACTTTTTGATGGTTATGCATAATTATGTTTTAATGTGCAATGAAATTTATGACTTTACAAACAAAATGATGTGTAATTTCTCGTATATGTCAAATATTGGATGGGCCATAACCTCCGTCAAAATTCAACTATAACTGCTGTTGTAATATATGCTATGATTGAAAAAATTAGTGTAAACTTATTTCTGATTCAGAATGGCGTGAGCTACACTGTCACGACATCACGGTGGCTGAATTTTTGGAAACGGCGGCTGCCTTGGAGGGGAATGTAGCTGCCCGCATCGCCGAAGAACGGTTGGACGGCATTGACGATAGTGAAATGGAATCCCCGGCACCACTACCATTGGGTAAGATTTTACAACCCATACCCTTTCTATATTACCACTAACTGGCTGGCTAAACAAGCTGAAGTAAAAAATTGTTGACTTTCTAAAGAATCATTATAACTTTAATTCCATTCACTCAGTTTTCCTGAAGCTGATTTAATGTCCATCAGAACGCATAAGTACTGCCGATTATTGTTTTATTTTATCCTCAACTAGAACAAGATCCTGATTACGAGCGAGAACTCGTTGTCGACGAAAGACCTGACTGGCTCGTAGACGCTACAGAAGAAACGGAAGAGCTTTCAGAAAATGGTAATGAAGCGTAATATCTTGTACATAGAAGAATGAAGTATTCAATAAATAAAATGCATTTCTTCTTTCAACCGACGATGATGGTTGGGCGGTCGGAGTACGGTTTGGGCGACCACTGATGTCAAACAGCATTGAAAGAGGCTGATACTTGGTTCGGTGACCGCTTAGCCGTGCTCTGGCTGGCGCATCGACCAGTGAGGGGGAGGCCGATTTTTCTGAGGCCTTGGTGCCCACACTTCAATAAAAAAGTCTGTACACCAAGGAATCAGAAGGATACATTGCCATCTATACCGGTACGGGTTTTCCATGGTTTCCCGTGCCCTCGGCAAATGCGGTATAGTGTAGCGTAAGGCGGCTCTGGCCGCAATGGGGGTTAGGTTCTGGTGGGGTGTTGAATAGGGAAGTTACGATGAAACAGGGAAGAAAAGATGGCGGAATAGGGAAGAGAAATGAGGAAAATATGAATACGAAAAAAATATTTATTGTACGAAAATGTTTCTAGTTCCTTCGGATGATGATTCTGACAATGGTATGTCCAGCGATTCATCCTATGAATCCGTAGAAAGTCTAACAGGTAATACTTTTATATCTCCAGGCGATCCAATTAATATGTAGATGAGATCACTGCAGCATATTGTGTCTTACATGACTCATTACACTCATTTGTAGAAATGTTATAGTTATCGCTACCAATTTCATCCTTCGTTGTAAACAATTTATTATAATTTTGTTGTATAGGAGACATCCAGTCAATCGCGGTGTCGATCGAGGCGGCATCATGGAAATCACCACAACCAGAAAACGTTCGTAATTTTATTTTTAAATTCTCTTGAAAATTCTGAACGATATTTTTCTTAAATTCATAGATAGTATCGTGTTCGTCTATATAATTGTTACGGTGCATCGTAGCATAATAATTGAAGGTTGAAGGTTCAATAAGGTTGAAGGACGCACAAGAGAATCGCATAGCGATGCAGCTTCGGTGGAAGCCGCAACGCAACAGAATGGAAGGCGTAAGAAGCGTAGAAGCAATTACAAATTGAAAACAATGAGGTTTATAAAAGAAGACACCCAAAATGATGCATATATTACTTTAATAATATTTAATTACCGTAATGAGAAGAAGAACAGCTGCTCGATTGCGAGAAGGCTCCGCGGAGGACGGCGAAGCGCATCAGCTGCGCTCTCAATTGACGGAGACACGTGACGAACATAACGTGACACGTGACAAAAATAACGGTAATAATATCATGACACATTGTTTTTAATAAGAAATAATTCTTTACCCTTATTGCCTTCAAGATTCTGCTGTCAATTTTAAAGAAATTTAGTTGAGGTATTACAACGAATATAAACATCTCTTTGACCGAGATGAAACTCTTTAACATAATTAAAACGATTGATTTACGAAATGGGATTATATGAAAAATTTCCGATGTTGTTCGAAAGACTATGAGAATATGAAAAATGGTTGTAGTACAAAAAAATACATCAAAGCTTGTATTCTCTACTTTCGTGATCCTGGGGTGAGATATTTCGATTATGAAACATTTTTGTGTAAGCAAGAAAAATACTGAGACCAAATGTCTCCAAATGTTCAGCTTGATGCTTATTCTTTAATTCGAGCAGTCGGTGAGCTCCGGGTGGGATGAGTTATCAGAGTTATCGGTATTTAAAGCAATAATCCTACTTATAAATTATAATTTTTCTGTTTTGAGGAAGAACTGACAGACGTAAACTTCAAGTAAGGCTCTCAACACTTTTATTAAGTCGGGTTCTTAACCCATTTTATAATGTTTACAATGTGGAAAATAATAAAATGTATTCGTGAATGTTTTCATTAATTTTTATACGAAAAAAATAATCAGGGTTTTTCAAATGGTGATGAAACTGAAAACGAAAACGTATAGGAAATCATAGGAAGTAAAATAGAAATGTATAGGAAAGAAGTTTTGGACATTATAAAGATGAACTTAGTAAAGCAATAGAAATATTTGAATTATTAGTTTACATGTCTAAATATGAAGACCCGATATGGGCATGTGAACCAAGAGATGAATATCTATTCTGTGAAGCAGACATTAGAAGACAATTATTTGATTAAAAAACAAAAACATCGAATATGCATTGGGACCAATATTAAAAGCAATAGCGATGTATAGGGTCGAGATATAGAAAAAAACATACATGTTCATTAATGTATCCAGATCGGATTGCAAGATGGCACTAGGAATAAACAAAAAACAATAAAAAATATCAGGTTATATCGATAGATAAATGTTTATCGCACTACGACTAAACGTCCTCTGGCATGGAATTAGATTTTATGTAATACTAAATGTGTTTCGACATGTACTTGTACTAGCTGTCATGTTAGTTTTCAGCCAATACGTTTTAAGGAACTAGAATGTAAATAAATTATTACAAAAATAGGGTTGATTAAAAACGAAATCTCGTCAAAGTGGAAGGAAAGTTTGGAAAAAGTTGTAATTGATATGGTTATAAAAGATAGTGATTAATAATAAGGGAATGAAGGGAATGAACGATAACAAAAGATTCGAAAACATGAAAAACGAAACACATTAAGGAATTAACGGTAGAAAATGGAAAAAATATCGCATAATGAGATATAAAAGTACAGTGTTTCGATTTCTTATCTGGAATTATAGGATTTTTGCATAGTAGATGACGATAAAATGCCATGGATATACAGATCACATTGAAATATCAACGAATGTTGAATGACATTACGTGACAGAAAAACGGGAAGAGCGGTAAAGAGGTGAAGAAATGGAAGTGCAGGATTGGTAAAGAAGAAAATTAGACGTTTTTTTTTGCGAAAAAAGATATACAAATGAATATCGATTTACAAAGACTCAGCTTAAAGATTTATTAAATAAAATCATTTTAAAAAAAGTTATCGACCTTGTAAACCATGAGAAAGGGGAGAAATAATTACGTAAATTGTTACCCCGTTGGTTTGTAATGGTCACTGTCAAATCGTAAGTGATATAAATATTTGAATTTACTATCTTTGAATTTAAAAATTAGAACACTGAAGCCCGTATTTTTAACATCGGCAAATATTTCTTATATTCCTGAGTTTCATGAACATCCACGAAAAATTACGGAATTTAAGGCTGTCCTTTAGTTTCTCGGGTGGAAAAAATCGATTTTGTTTTCATAAATCACATTTGCACCATGTGCAGAAAATATGTGCCAAAGGACTTTTCGATATTCGAAGTGGTTCACAAGTTACGGCCCTGGAACGGAGCAGATATATGGTCAGTAAACAATAAAAATAAAAACTTTAAAAAACCCCCAACACAAAAAAACTATAAAAAGTTGAAAAGAAGTTAGTAAATTACTCTTCAAACTTAATTAAAAGAACCTATAAATATTTTAAAGATGAGTGTCGCTGAGTTGGGGGACCGAAATTTTCTTGTGAACCATTTAAAACTAGTAGTACGACTATATTTTATATTCGTTAAAGCTAAAAAACTTTTTCACATTGCGGACCCCCGACTCAGCAACACTAATCTTATAAATATTTATAGGTTGTTTTAATGAAGTTTAAAGAGTAATTTACTAACTTATTTTTTACTTTGTATAGTTTTTTTTTGCGTCCGGGTTTTTTTAAATTTAAATTTTATTTTTATTTCACACTTTTTAACTTAATCGTACTCATTAAAAGTTGGCATCCCAGGGTTCCATCAGCCACCTCCCAGTTTTAGCATCAGGTCCTCGTCATCGTGTAAAATGTTTGGTGTCGATTAAGACGAATCTAATGAGCCCAAACTCGACGGGTTTACTAGTAGGCATTCCAGGATTCCATCACCCACCTTCCAGTTCTAGCACCAGGTCCTTGTCATCATGTAAAATGATTAGAACTGGTTATAATGAAACTAATGAGCCCAAACTCGCGGGTTTTCTAGTAACCATTCCAAGCTTCCATTAATAGGCAATCCAAGGTCTGTTACCTCCGACCTCCATCACCAGTCCAGCTTGGTAGTGCGTACATGAGTATTTCAATCATTCGGTCACATAAATGCGTTCATAAGTATACGCGTATATCCATGAAGTGTTTAAGATCCCTGCCATAGTTAACAAACGAGCTGACGACCTTGACCACCTGAACAGGACTTCATAAATTATATCTAAGAACCGTCTCGATAACGTCAGCTTCCAAATAAAAAAAACCGCATCCAAATCGGTCCATTCGCTTAGGCGCTACGATGCCACGGACAGACACACTGAGACACCTCAAACTTATAACATCCCTGTCGGGGTTAATAAATCACATGCGTGAACTTTCAAACGCGTTTTTCTCCAAACACCATTTTTCAAAACGGTGACCACGATATTTCAGAAACTACTACACCGATCTTGTTTAAATTTGTACAGCATCTTTAATATGTTTTAAGCAATTGAACTAGAATTATCATGATTACTTCGGTAGTTTTTTTTTCTATGAGCGAAAAGCTTAAGAAAAAATAAGTGAAAATTAGAATGTCATTTTCAAAAGTGTATAAAAAAGTCAATTTTGGTAATTTAGAATCCACTGTAGTTCAATCGCTAGTCTTAAGGGAGAACACCACTGTGACGGCTTCAAAAAATCGATTTTTTTAAAACCATCGAGAAAAATCTAAAATAAATTTAAGATTAAGATGCCGTTGGGCGCAGGTAAAAAAAATAATTGTTTTCGGAGATATGTAAAATTTTGTGGAGCGGTGCAGCGCTCCGTGACGCTCGGGGTCCCGCACAGTTGCGCGCCTCAGGGTCGGAAGGTTTACCGGACCTTTCCCAGGTTCTGCGGGTTTCTCAAACGCGTTTTTCTCAAAACCACTTTTTTGAGTGCGGCACGCAGCAGAACTCGAGCAATTTTTATCCGATCGACTCCAAATTTGGACTGCATTAATAAAACTAGATTATCTAAAGAAGTACGCAGGATTTCTTCGATTTCTTAATAATTAAAAAAGTTATACCCTATTTTCGACGAGAAATTTTGCTCGAAAATCGTCCTTTAATTTCAAAAGCGTGTCTATTTTTTTCAAATCAGTATTTTTTTCAAATCGCCGCGTACTTCTCTTCAAGATATCATATTATTAACGAAAACACTCGGTATTTTATTTTCAGATCGACTTTGAAGAGATGTCTGCTGCGGGCCGCGAACCACTGGAGAGGCAACAGTACCTGACGCGGGAGCAATCGGAAAATCAATTCGAATTTTTACCACGTGTTGTTTTATTACGCGGCTAAGGTCGAAGGAGTTTGGCGAAATTACGATTCACGCAAGCTTAAAACTGAAAGGTTTTATTTCCGTTAATACAACTAAAATTCTCTCGTTGTTCGAGAGCTCAGATCGAAATTGCCGATTGTTTTAACTCGTCGGGAAACCTGACGGAACTGACACCAGTGATCTTTATACACGTAGGTTTGAGAGTATGAGTTATCCGCAAGAGTTTGTCTTTCGCGAGTAGTCCGAGAAGAGCGATTCACAGGTATTTCACTGAAGAGACCTCTAACGCACGAGATGACACGATAGTAATAATGGTGGTGTGTAACTGAGTTGTACTATTGAGTTGCCAAAAGCGAACTAAATCGTAGCGATCAGGAAAGGAACCGGAAGAATACTACTTTCATTGTCCAAGCCATGTGATCAAGCGCGGCTCAGGACCCTGTCAAGAGGGGGTCCTAAGGGTTCCCCGCAGCAGGGCCGTCTCAAGCATAACCGAACTTGAGACATTACTGGTGTAGATTGATGTAGGCTGTCAGTAGAATGTCAGTCTTTGTCAGTAGAATTTTACGTAATAATTGAACAACCACGAAAGCATAAACATTTGGAAAAAAGAGTACAAATATTACCAAATAACCGAGATTTCGTGATTATACATTACATTTATAAAATAACTATACACTCATTGATTCAAAGCAGAGCTCCGCAGAGTTGAGTGGCTACAGTATACCTTGCCATTCGGCACCAGATTCGTAGGGCCTTTTCTTTTCGAAGTTAACGTGGCCCACGGTGACGCTAGTGTTTGTTTAAAATCTCGGAGTTAATGTAGCCCGAGAGATCGCCGGTATTTCTTACAAACACTGCAGGGGAATAAGTTATTCACACTTTTTGCATTGACATTTGTATTCTGCATGAGATCTACGTAGTATTATCGCTAATAATATAGCGATATAATTGAGCTCCCCAGAGGTGAATGACCAAAGAGTACCTTATTACCAGACACCAAATCTGCAGGGTCGCTTCTTTTCGAAGTCAATGCGGCCCGCAATGACGGTAGAGTTTACATAAAATAGTAGTGAATCGTGGGGCCCGCGAGATCGCTGCTACTCCTTGGAAACGCTGGAGGGAGATAAGGCATTTACGATTCTTTGGATCGGTTTTCTTCGTTCCAATAATATCTCCGTATTCTAATTTCTAATAAAAAAAAAAGCGGTCAATCAAAAGATACATATTTTTCTATCCCGAATTCGTTTATCTTCTTCCGAGAGAACGCGACCGTTCATATAGCGAGTTGGACACATGCATTTATTGCTTTTCCGTACACCTTCATCCCAATTAATTATTTTGAAAGTGAAAAGCCTGATATGACTATCGGATAAACAATTTGCATCGAAGAAAACATAATGGCTACAAAACAATTTTTATCAATAAGTAATATTGAGCCAGAGAAAACATTTGCAGCAAAAGGAATTTTTCTATGCATACAAATTTTATTTTTGGAATACATTTGGTATTCGATGGAAATATTATGGTTTTTTATTACACAGAAAATAATCTTTCATATAGATAGTTTCACTTTAGTACAAATTATCTCGTTCAACCAAATCTGCTTTTCGGTTGAAATTTTCCTTTTGGCACAAATTTTCCCTTTGATACGACTTCGTTCTTTGCAGAGCCATCGAACAATTGTCATATCGTAGCGTCGAAGATACAAATGCATCGAAGAGGCAAGTGCCTCGAAGTTACAACTACAGCGGGGATACAATTGCATCGAAGAGACAATTGCATCGAAGAGACAATTGCATCGATAAACAATTGCATCGAAGAGATAATTGCATCGATAAACAATTGCATCGAAGAGATAATTGCATCGAAGAGACAATTGCATCGATAAACAATTGCATCGAAGAGATAATTGCATCGAAGAGACAATTGCATCGAAGAGACAATTGCATCCGGTTCGTGGATTCCGTCATCATGAAGTCACTTCGAGATTTCGGATTTGTTGAGGATCGAAGGATTTTGATTACGTTCACACGCGGCCCTTTAATAAAGCGCTTGCGATTTTGTACCGTTATAGTAAAATTTGTTTATTGATTCGGGAAAGGGGTTACTGTGGTACATCTCGCCGCATTATTTCGTATGCAATGATTATCCTCACAATATTCTGCACCGTTACTGAAGGATCTCAAGCTGTCGCTGTCCCTCGCGTCACGATACGTTGTATTGTTACCGCAGGATCTTGAGCTGTCGCTGTCCTTTCAGTAAGGTATGAAATTGTGGTGAAGGATCGGAGAATCTTGAGGCGTTGCTGTTCTCTCGATCCATTCCGGATCGGAGAATCTCGAGCTGTCACCGTTATTCCGATCCCCGAATGAGCACTGTGTTTCCTCAGTCGGATATGCCGATCCGGTGGTTATGTATGCACACGAGTTTACCGACGTCCGTCAATCGATTGACTGCTCGATTCCCACACGTGCGCGTCTCTCCCCGATCGATCTCTCCCCACCGCTTGGTATGCGTACTCGCAACCGCCAAAACCACCCCGTCATAATGCGACCATCGTTACTCATCCAACAGCATCGATAAACAATTGCATAGGAGAGACAATTACATTGAAGGTACAATTGCATCGAAGAGCCAATTGTATCTAAGAAAGAAGCAGGCGAGAGACAATTGTATGCTCAAAGGAACATTTTTTCAGTATACAAAGATTTTATGAAAGACAATATTTGATTAAAAAACAACATTGGTTACGAGGAGAAAAACTTATAGTGGTAATTTATTTCGCACGTTCATCCATGAGAATCGCTAAGACTGACGAATTTTAGGTACAATGTTAGTTGTTTTTTTTTAATTTAAGTCAAACGGAAAATATAATAGCGACAGGCTGGTCGAGCGAACGGTCTGTATAGGGTAAACGGATGACCGATTCGCTCGTAAGCCAATGCCCAAACCCAAATGTGAAGGCAGATGGCGTTAGCTATCAGCCGAGACGCTTCCATACCGTGGTCGCCGTTTTGGCATTTGCTATTCCGCACCATCGCTATTTTGCATCTCAATATATTGCTTTTCGTTATAGAAGGCACTATGAATATCACATGCTCCCTTTTTTCGGTTTCGGAAATACGGATGATATATATTATTCTTATCCGAATTTGTACGTCTCAAATTGCAGAAGATCTGAATATGTGTTTTTAACTAAGTGAGCTCTCGAATAAACGATGGTTCGATTTATAGTCATTCGTTTATTGTATCGGTCGTAAGAGAAAATAAATAAGTATTGAACTTTCATTATTTTGAGAGTTCATAATTCTGTCACTTCGCAATCATTGTCATTCCAGATTTGGCCATTCAATATTTTTATCCCCACGCGCGGTAACCTAGTAGACCACATGCGAAACGTAAAATTATGAGACGCAAACGGGCAAACGCAAGGCTTTACGTTTGCCCGTGCACCGGTATAGGGTATTTCTGGCACTGGTATAGGGAAACTGCAGTAACCTCTACGGTACAGTAGGTCCTAAGTTTACCTCCCGGTTGCGGAACGAGTTGCATCGAAAAATTTCGACGAAAAAATCTCAGCCTCTACCGGGGTTTGAAACCGGGACCTCCCGATGCGCTGGCCACGCTGTAGCCAGCTCCGATATCGGATCAGTTGTCATTGTAATACATCATTTTTTATTTTCTTTTTTTTCTACAATAATTTCCAATCAATATATTTTGAACTATTCGCAAGTATTTAATGGTTCCCAATGGTCCTTAAACAATTATCTGTGAAGAAATTTCATCGTTGATACCGGGAATCAATCCTAACTACCCTGTATTCAATTACGACCCAACGCTCACACGCTACCATTTCGCTATCGACTAATTGCGACTTTCTTATGCAGAGAAGGAACCGTATGTGCATTGCACACAGAGAAAAATTCGTGAAAGATAGATTTCACTATACTTAATATATATACAATATACTTCACGTGTGTGAAGTAATTGATGGCACGGGAAAGGCAATGCTTTTTCCATAAATTTGCAAACTTTTCTTCGAAATTTCATGCTGCATCTATCAAATTATATTAGAAGGGCTGGAGAGTAATGTCGTTTCTGTACATATCGATATAATGTGAGAAAGCGTGACTTATATTCACAAGTAAGAAATGAATGTCTTATGTTCAATTTAATTTACAGAGTTCGTAAAATATCATTCGTTCGTGCCTTAAGGCGGTCCACTAGTTTCTCGGCTGTTTTTGTACGGGTTTTTCAATAAGTTTTTACCGGCAAACCATCGAAATAATCAATCTCATTGGTTTTGCATAATCTTTATAAACATTTAAATAAGCTTTGAAAATTGTTTGAAGTCAAAGTATATCATAGAATAAAATTTATAGTGGCCGACAAGAAGACATCACGTGAAAGAGGTGCTTGACGGTGACCAAGATTGCGGCTGTTCTGCTTATCTGAAATAAAAAACCGAACGGCATTTTAATCTTCATATTTAACACTAGTGATTCGACTAGAGTTAATTCTAAATTACAAAAATTAACTTTTTTATACACTCTTGAAAATTACTTTCTATTTTTTACTCATTTTTTCTCAAGTTTTTCGCTGGTAGAAAAAAAACTATCGAATAAATCATGATAGTCCTAGTTCAGTAGCTTATAACATATTAAATATTAATATTAATAATATTATACATATTATAACACAATATGTATAATATGTAACATAATATTAATAATATTATACATATTATAACATATAACACATTAAAGATGCTGTATAAATTTAAACAAGATCGGTGTAGTAGTTTCTGAAATATCGTGGTCACCGTTTTAAAAAATAGTGTTTTGAGCAAAACCCGTTTGAAAGTTCGCACATGTGATTTATACTGACCGTATACCTGCTCCGCTCCAGGGCCGTAACTTGTAAACCACTTCGAATAATGAATAATCCTCTGCAGACATTTTCTACACATGTTGTAGATGTGAGTTATAAAAAAAAGGAATTTGTCGACCCAAGAAACTAGAGGACCCCCTTAAATTTAGCGTAAATTCAATATCATTTTCACATTGTTTCATGTGATTTTCATTAGCGTTTCTGCGTTTTTTCACTTCCAGTTTCGCAGTTTCAAATCAATCTGTTGTGGTCATGCATTGTACGTATCGTAAAATTCAGTTTTACATAGATTATATTTTTCAAGCAGCTGTAAATAAATTCCAAACTTATTTTGTATTTTCAATGCTCTATTTTTTTTATACTTGATTTATTATATATCTGAAGTAATTTTCAAATGAAGACACGGGTTAATGCAATACATTGTCTACAAATTTACAATCTTCTTTTTGAAATTCCATGTTACATCTATTAAATTCTATATCCACGTTGGAATTTCATGTTTCTGTTTGAAATTTAATTTTATGTGGTGAGTTCGTAAAATTCAGTTCCTTTGTATCTAAAATGCATTGTGCATTTCATATATTTTTTTTTAGTGTAGAAAATATCGTCGTTCCCATTATTCTATTTCAAGAAGGTTTTATTCAGTCAAGAGAGGTAATAAAAGCCGTGTAAATTGTGACGTGATTTTTCAATCGCGTCACAAAGTTATGTCCCAGTAGGCCGCCCGAGTTAAATATCCTACCGATTATGTTTGGGTTTAGGAGTTTGGGTTGGACTTCTTCCGTAGCTTTATTTTGGAGGTAAATTGGGTTTTGTTTGGGGTACGATTTTTGATGAGTTCGGATATTAATTTGGATAATTTTTGGTTAGGTTGGGTTGCAGAACTCGGTCTAGCGGAGTGCCGCTCAACGTACCGAGCAATCTCGGATGAGGAACGCACCCAGGAAACGGAGAGCTGCATCATGCTGAAGAGCAACATGTTTTGTTACGGGCAGAGGCTGGAGGTCTCCGAGCCGCGCTCCTTTAAGAAGGCGTTTTCCGCTTTCGCACGATCACCCGCGGTAGCGATCGCCGAGAGGTTCACGGTTACTGTTGACAAGTCCCCGATTTGTTACCGATTTGCTACCGTTTGTGCAGGATAACTCGGGCAGATGCTATAGTTCGTGAGGAATATTCTACGCGAATATTCCCGTTACCGAAATAATATTTCAGATACGAAATAATTTTCCCAATTCTCGAAGGCGATACGTGAGGAGTATCGCTTCGAGCAAGAGGTCTCGCGACGTCAGCGTGTTTACCTTTTTTTTGGGGAAGCACGCTCGACGCTGTTCTCGTGCGCTAGCCCTAGCTGCGCGAGACTAACCGTTTCAAAGGTGTTCGAGGTTACTCCAACGTTTAGATCCCGATTATGAATTTTTGAGGGAGTTATCTCTCAAGGAATCGTATTCTGGTCTCCGTTGCGGATGGACGTGTTCCTTTGGAGGAGTGATTGCGCTTCGGAGTTGGGATACCTCGCATCTTGACTCCCGTTGAGTTTACGGATTGGTGACATGATAGGTTCTCGTGACAAAAAAAATATCAGCTCTCGCACAATAAAATAAAATTCATTTTATTTTATTTTTGGAAGTCATCAGTTTAGTATTTAGAAATCGATTCGTTCTCGGTGTCACAACTCCTGATTGTTCTCGACGGTCGATCTACTCCCAGGTGGGTCCCGACCCCTCTACCATATCCTGAGCGACCGAGCTATACCGCAACTGTCCCCCGTGCAAGTGCATCCAGATTAAGCCGGTTATGATTCCGGAGACAAAGAAAATTCAGGGGGTCTTTAAACTGTCGTGTCAAACCGGTTAAAATTCCTGGGAAACAAAAATGTAGGGAGTTCCCCAGCTCCCGTTCGTTGGCCGGTCTGGGCGGATCCCCCCCTGGCCCCAGTTTAGCCTGGATGGGAAAACCGGCGAAATAAGATTTTCCTGGTGCCCCCGGAGATTGCGGGTGAATATGCATGAGCGGAGAACGGCCAAAGGTGATGGTTTTCATCCCGATCCCGAAATGTTCTCGATAATTTCGGTTTTAGATCGGAGTGAGTGAAAGAGAAAATGTCGAGAAAATATCGAGTCAATTAGTTGTTCTATGTTCAGTCGAGCACTTGTTCTCAATGATTTCATAATTACGTCAACAAATTTTCCGTAGACAAATGCCGAGATTGTCTGAAGGTTCAAGAGGTGATCAAACATATGAGAATGTATTTGTGCAGATCGAAAAAAATACTTAATCCATGTAAAAAAGAATAAAGCTAATGAATGAACCCTTATGGTGAAAATTTAACTATAAATCAAAACAAAAGCGTAGGACATGTGCGAAAGAGAATGGGAAAGCGTCTACGCGATGTGGTAAAAGATACTGTTGAAGATAAAGTCGTGAAAACAGGAAAAAAATTCACGTCAAGAACGGCGATCTAAAGTACCCGGCGGCAACGGAAAACTTCCGGAAAAGTCATCGACAATTTGAATCGATACTAAGGAGAAGCAACAAAACATAAATGCGATTCGGTAGAGAAAATTAAAAATGCTATTTGGGCTACGTACTACCACCAGCAGTCGACAGACGATAACCCTCAACACGATAAGTGCCTGAGCGTCGATGACTCGTCGTGTCCTTCTCAACAAGGTCTAGCCACAACAGGAGTGGAAAATTTTTAACACAATTATACTTCACTTTCAGAAGATGTCTTCCAAGCAATCAAACCGCTGCACAAAGATCTGATGAAGAACGAACTTATTAAAAGGTGCCTCGGACGTTTCGCCCAATTCCACCGAAAGTCTGAACCAGCTAATTCAGAAGATGGCACCGGAAAAATTACCTGGCAGCAAACAAATCGTTGAACTTGCACCCTACATGGCTGCATGTACTTACAATGAAGGTGTTGGTACTTTTCTCACCTTTCTGTCTGAAATGAACATGAGCGTTGGGCCGAGTGTTCACGAATTCGCAAGACTAAAGGATAATTGTCGCATCAACAGGGCCGAAATACGAGCTGAGAAGCAGAGCAAAGAAGCCAGGATTAATAAAGCAAAGGCTTAAAAGAAAAGAGGCCTAAGACATCGAAGCTGGTGCAGGGAATCTATTCTAGGGAGCTGACATCAAAGATTCAGTGAAAGTTGAAACTACATTTCTTTTTTCAGTTTTTAGCCTCTAAAAATTCAAACGCGTTTTCCTTGAAACCAGTTTTTCAAAGTCCGTGTTCACCGCCCTTTGATAACTACATGGCCGATTTATTTAAAACTTGGTACACACTTTCTGCATATAAAAGACTCCCCACCCCCAACGGTTAGTTTGAAATTTTTTTTACATTGACCGAGTTTTCCACCCCCAACATGGCGGAATTTATCGTGGAAAATAACACTTTTTACTTTACACGACCACCAAATGTTTAGAAATGAAAAAAACTATCAAAGATCGTTGGGGGAGGATTTGTTGATACTTTGACTAAGATTTCATGGTACTTAATTGCAGATCATTCCGAGCTGAGATAGATACCTAGCGTAGATACCGTAGATTCCTAGCGATCCTAGAAACAGTGAACACCGCAAATCGTGTTTTTCCAAATGTGTTTCCGAAAAAGCTGTGTCACCGGCTTGTTTATGGATATTTTCACGTATAAAATTAACGGAATGTTCTTAAAATGACATTTAACAATGTACAAAAGGTTGCAAAAAATGTACTATATCCATGTAGATTAAAAAAATTCACAAGCGAGTTTTTGTCATGCTGAAATCCCTACCCTCACCTCAAGTGGTTTGTTTCACTACCCAGCTAACCATGTATCGCTCGCGTACCGCTCTGGTGGAGTACGGTGTACCGCTACTGTACCGTCCACACACATGCGTACAGTATTAGATAATAGATAATTCTGCTTTGAGAACAGATATAGATAATTCTGCTTTGAGAACATTACTAGATGACTACCTCTTCACATGTTTTAAACGCGGATTAAAAGACGAAATCGAACAACGACTTCCCCATTATAATAAACTCGCAGATGCAATCGACCAAGCCTTAAGAATCGAACGCGAACTCAAGGCGCGGAACGTGAACTGCATTCGTCCATACGACATGCGGAACCCATCCTAGTTCAATCGGTAAAGCCCCGCTGTACACATTTGGCCATGGTATTGGGCCAGCCTATTGGGCCAACGTGTAGAGGGCTACTTGGCGGTATGTTGGTAGCGATGTTCGTTTGGCACCAACATTGGCGAGCAACCCGAATGTTGTCGGTTTTTCGTCCACACATCAAAGGATCTTGGTGCGCTTCTTGAACAGTGTTGAAACGTTGGCGTCGTCGGCCCAATAGGCTGGCCCAATACCTTGGCCCAGTGTGTACTGCGCGCACTACAGTCTGCCAATTGTGTAAAAATTCAGGCCACACAGCCTTCGATTGTCCAACGTGCTATAAATACGTCAAATTCTCAAACGATCGTCTTCGTCCAAGTAACATGTACACTATAAACAGATGCTTCAAATTTAAAAACAATTTTCAAAATTTCGATCCACCTGTTTGTCAATACTGCAGAAAGCTAGGACATATAAAAGAAAACTGTCGTATTCGCGAATATAAAAATTGGCGAAACCAGTCGAGAAACTACCAAGATTCCCGCCGGGCAGACGCGTTAAGTTCGTCCTCGATCCCAGAAAATCCGGTGATGGCTATTTCCAAATCCATGCCAATCGTAAAAGCAAAAGAATTTGACACTGCCGAACACTTGTCTGAAAAAAAAAACCCTGATCGCGTAACAATTCCCGATTCCAGTTCGATCTCTCGTGATCCTTCTATTCCTGGGGTAGACTGCAAGTCAGCTACGCCCATCCAGAGCCCAGAAGAGGCCATTCTACAAATTTTGACGAAAAATGTCAAAACCAAACCCTGCCATGGTTCAAACTATGAGCAAGGAAAATCGAAAAATTCCTATAGCGAGGAACGAACTTGAATGATAATCAACAAAGAGTCTAATAACAATTCAAAAATCGAAGTAAATCAAAATGAGAATTCGAAAAACGAAATTAATAAAAATCCAAATCGGAAATCAACTCAATCAATATCGCGTATAATCAAACATAATTCAAACCCTTTACAAGAGCCCTTCCATGTGAAGATAAAAGACACGGCAACCGAGGGAGACCCCGCATGCTTAAAAATCTGCGATATCACAGATAACGCTATGAAAAATGAAGCTGCATCCGATTGCATGACAATCGCTAACCCAGTTCGTGCTCAATCGGCTCGTGATCCTCTTGATCTTATCGTAGACTGCAAGACAGCTACGCTATCCCAGAGCCCAAAAGTGGCCGATAAAAATACTTCGATAAAAAATATCGAATCAAAACTCTACCATTGTTCGATAAAGAGCAATGAGCAAAAAAAATCGAAAGATTTCAGTAGCGAGGAAACATTAGAGCCAAAATCAATTCAAAGCAGCGATCAAAACCCAAAAGAAAAAACGAAACAGAAAACCAAGGAACATCCAATTCAGAGCGCAATCCTTGTTTCTACCTCTGAGCAAGTATTCCAATCAACAAATAAAAATAAAAACGCGAAAATAAAATCAAACAAAAATGCGGAAAGCACAAAAACAAATCTAAACAAAAAGAAAAAACCTAAAATCAATAAAAATCAAAATACGGAAAAAGTAAAAATCAAAATCGAAGGAAATGTTGTTACTCGCTCTGAAGCAAAGAAGGATCTATCCCCAGATCCAGAAAAACCTGTGAAAGTGAAGAAAACACTACACAACGATGCACCGGCAACAGCCGATGTACTTCTATTTCAAAAGACAGTGATACAATTCGAACCGCGGCACTCTGCGCGTCGAACTCGAGAAGCCATAAATTATGTGGAGAGTGTTGACGAAAAATCGGAGGCCAAAGTAATAAGACTCGCGCGCGCCACTCAACTCGAGAAGGCCGTGCAATCTAAAACGTATGACCGCCCTAACCAGCGCAATGCTTATCCTATCTCTAACTCCAAACACCTCACTGATCCCAACTCCAATGATTCGACAGACTCAGGTTTCAATTCGCTTGACTCACAAACTTGCGAAGATGAAGAACTTGTACATGAAAAAACCAGAAGACATGCGATAAAAAGTAAACGCTATCAAAGCGTTAAAGCAAAATCGTTCAATTTCCATATCAAAAATCCGATTTATTCCATAGACTCAATGGGGAACCCATGAGACCACGGAGATTACAAAAATGGATGGAATAAGTCATTTGCCCACTCAACGTGGATAATCAATTGAATTAATAACGCAAAAAAAAGGGAATTATGCAAATATCTTACAACAAAAAAAGGGAGAAAAAAGGTATTTTCTCGTACAAATATGTTTTTAAAAAAATTATAAGCAAATAATTATAGCCATCCTAACTTTTCGAAAAAAAACTATATTTAATTGTTATTAAAAAAAATGCCGATTCAAAAGATTGCAAAGTAAATTCTTTTTTTCCTTCTTGTTTATCTTGCAAAAGGTGTCTAATCAAATAAACTTTCAAACAATTTCAAGTCTCAAAAAAAAAATTTTTTTTCAATACAATCCAGTACAATTGCGATCAGAACTGATCCGTTGGCCGTGCGGGCTAAGGCGCGGCTAGAGGCCAGCGGATCGGGAGGCCCCGGGTTCAAATCCCGGTAGCGGTCGAGACTTTTGTTCGAAATTTTTCGATGGAACTCGTTCCGCTGCCGGGAGGTGAACTTGGGACCGACTGTACTGGCATGGGTTTTCCGCAGTTTTCCTATGCCAATGCCAGAAATGGCACGGTGAATACAGTACAAAGGGGGTAAGTCGGCTGCGGCCGCAAGGGAGGGGACAGGAGGAATCAAGGTGGGGGAAAAACATGAGGAAACAAGATGGGGAGAAAAAAAGGACGAATCCGAGAGGAGAGGAGGGGACCGTAAAACCCCGAAGGGTATACGGAACGGAACAACAATAATAATACAATTACGATCAGCATAATATCGAAGTACAACCTGTTAATGGAAAACATTGGGATATTCTTACATAAATTAGCCGAAATGAAATCCAAAAGGAAAAACTTAAGCCAACGAAATCGACGAATCTGAAATCGAATCCGAACAATTTATTAATCATACCTATTAAACGATTTTTCCAGATGGCCATTATCAACGCAACATGAATATTATATCTAATTAAACTTTCATATTGCTAGCGATGCGTTACCAATAGTATTCTCTAAAAGAGTGATTCATAAAATTACTAAAACTGCATACATTATATTTAATATTAAAAAAAAAAGAACATCTATTCTATTATGTTAGGAAATAACACATTATTATACACGATCCAAAAACCGATAAAAAAATATGGAAATAGAACTAGTACTCCAGTATATAAATATCTAATAGTATTCAGAGTGGAACAAACTAAAAACATTAAAAAAAAAACATCCAAAGGTCTATGAAAATGGTTCCACTTACGTCACATTCAATTTCAATTTATATACGTACATCGAAAATTCGTCAATAGATGAACACATTTTATTATGTGAAATATTCAAAATTAATTTTCTTATCAATCGTTCCGAGCGATACACGAATTTTCTTATATAAATATGTATCACATATACGTATATATGTCATAACAATAAGCGTTTATATTACGAACACACTACCAAGCGAGGTAGTTTATCATGAAATATACATATATCCACACAGCTATAAATCTGTACAGGTTAAAACAATTCTTATATTTCACTACGAGTCCTTTTTGGGATCAAAACGTATTTTCCTATTCCGCCAATCTATATACCATTGACAACGAAATAATCCACAATTCCTCACATTCCCCACATACCTTTTGGGGTCATCTGATACAAATTTACATCCATCACGGTCTGAACCTCATCACCTGCGAGCTCGAAACCGATGACGACGTCTACTCAACAATCTACTCAACATCAACATAGAGTCTCCGATATCCAGTGCAATCAACTCCAAAGAAGAGGTTGATCATTCCACGGGAATACATTGTTCCCATAAAAACAACAGCCCTCCTAAGTAACATGGCGTGGCAAATCAACCATCAAATTATTATCAACCACGGCGAAGAAGTGGCTAAATCGTTTCTACAACTTCGACCATTTCATGGAATTCACCTGGAATCATGCAGAGGAAAAACCTCATTCAATCCGAGACATGTACTGCTGTCATCGGAAAACTACTCGTTCTGCGAGGAGGCCAAATCTTCAAGAAAATTCATCCGTACGATCTAAAATCACAGTAGCCGGTCCAAAACTCAGGAAATCCGCTACGACTCCATCAACCGCACCAAAGGGTCATCCAAGGAACTCCGCATAATGTGTATCAGAAAAATCTCTGCTCCTCCACAACTCCTTCTTAGTCACATTCCTTTTTAAAATTCACACGAGGAGACATACGAATAATCATGACCATTCAATTCATGCTCTATAATACTTTTCTTTTTAAATATTCATTTTTCATTTAACCTCGTCAGATCAAATTATGACAGGCGAATAAATAATAAGCGCCGAGAAAACTTTTTGTTGAAAATATGCGTGCAGACATACACCACAACATATTTTTTTCTTACTCGTTTTCTTGTATCCCTCTCTATTAGTATATGGTCTTACGGACAAATCTACAGAAAATATATATATATATATATATATATATATATATATGTGAGATCGAAACGACCTTAGAAAATAGTGGAAAATCTTTTTATATATAAGTCTAAGTGACGAAAAGAACATACACTACCGCTCAAAAGTTTGGATACACCAGTCGATATTTTTTCCCGCACTTAAAGTTTGATAGCTCTGCCAAAAAAAAGATTTTCGAAAATCCAAAGCGGCATTTTAAAGAAGATATATCAGGCTTCAGTTTACTGTATTTTAATATTTTTGTCAATTTTTTTTCTACCCGGTACGGATTTTGGTACGTGGCCGTTTTTAAGCCTTTTTTCGACCCTCGCAAATCCGGCGCCGGTTCTAAGAAAAATTTTTTATTTCTTTTTCACTCAGAAAAACTTGAAAGGGCACACAGAAGCTCCATATTACTTTTTTAAAAAATTTTTTGCGATTTTTTTTTGGGAGTTATTTTATTTTTTGCCAAAAACGACTAATTTTGCAAAATACAAAATAACCCGAGAACTATAGGTGTTAAGAGAAAATGTTATGAATACAAAAAACTGCGTATTTCCATAATAAATCGTCTGAAATTTTTTCAGAATCGTTGATTCAGGATCGTTGCGTTCTTGACAGATTGACTTCGGAGTCAATCTGTCCAGAACGCAACGATCCAAATATGGAGGATACATGAGGTATCATAATCCAAACCATCTCTTCACCTGACGTATTTCACCAGGAACAACCTTCACATCGGATTGAGTAACGTAATTACAAACTAGAAAAACAATCTTACCAACAATTACGGAAGGAAACCCATTGACAAAGAAAATGAATCAAGGTTATACTTACTCCTAATGTATAGCATCAAACAATGTAAGTCGATGAACAACAATATCAGCCACTCAGACGCATCCTTATAGTTACAATCACCACCCTTAATTACCGATCAAGCGAGACGCTCGATCCTAAAGGGGGGAGGTGTCACGTCAGAAGGTACATTGATCTCCGATTACGAAACAATGACTCCCACGGTTGCTTTCGGAAACGCGTGCACCAAACGGGACGATAAGAATATTCTTATTCGACGACATATACCCAAAGATGTAAATTAATATAATTCAGAGTTGCGCAATCCCCGCATATGGCTTCCGTCCATTTTTTATTGACTCAACGGGCCGATCAGGCGATTAAATAGGACAGGGAAACAATTCGTTTAATGTAAGCGTATCATACCACACAAAAACCTCCCATCGAAATATAAGTAGGGTATGCAAATAGACCGCGTATGTTAAGAATAAGCATTTTCCTTCTGCCTATTTCCCGAATGTGTGGAGGAGACAATGAAAAAACACATAAAAAGGGCGATCCAGCACCATCTTGGTGCTGAATCCCCCTGGATAGTCCCAGTTCATCCGTTCGGCTAGTCCCAGTTCTTCAGTTCAACTAGTCAGTTCTCCTACAATTTTTATCGAGCTTATATATTGAAACTCTGTCCGTTAGCGACTCTATTATACTCGATTTGTATTTTCATACTACGCCCAATTTAAAGATCGTTGTATTTTCATTGAAGTAACACGAGCAAAGTACAATCCCATTCCGCGACTTAAGAAATATTGTAAACCCAGTGCGTACCCATCTCGACTCTGTTCACTTTATATCTGCGAGCGAACCTGGCCATCAGCGAAGGCCCTACATTTTACGACCGACACCCGCTATACCACCAATGTAAGCAAACCACATTTTATTATATTTTTGTACTCAGCGTTAATAGAATTGACCAAATTGGTTAATCCCAATAAATTAGTAGTAAATTAGAACGAGACATATCCAAATATCAGCTTATTTCCTAGAATTCCTTAAAGATTTTCCTTCCTCCAACACTTCCCCTGTTTACCCTCATCCCGTGCTATTGCGCTTGGCGTAGGCAAGAAAGAGGGAACCATACACTATATGCCCACGTCCCCTCCAGACGTGACATACAATGGTACCGCCACGGTGGAGTCACAGTAGAGTTACGGGGAAGCTACTGTATATTATAATGATTGAATTCGTCAACATTAAAAATACGCGGGTAAACGGCGGTCCTCCCACGTCTGCTCGAGTTCATGTGATCGACACACGGATTGCGCAAGCGTTACAATCAGAGCGTCTATGCGAGCGATATGTGCATTGGCTAATCTTCTTTCCTTCTGGGACTGTCCAACAAGCGATACCGCCGCACCTTCTTAAACCGATCGTCTATCCCCATTCAGGTTCGTCCAAAGAAAGGAGACCGGCCAACTCCGATACTTTCGAAGAGAATTCGACGTTTCGGAGGACATTAGTTAGCATGTCCCAGGACACGAGAAAGAGCCACCGTGGGAAGCGACGCCTCCACTAAGATAAACGGATATAAAATATAATAGACATAATTCGAATTCAGTGGATTGTCTGCCGTAACTTACATCCTTATTGTAAACGAATGTCGGATTGTCCGGATAATATTTTAATAACAAGCAAAACAAAAATGAAATTGGTTACTCACACACTCTGCATTCGAAATATAATAAAAAACATAGAAATGTCACAGTATGCATGAGGAGAGTATTCTGTCACGAAACTGGACGTTGGGCTCACGGCGAATCGCACACAAACGGTAAGGCGAACTGGTACTGTAGCAGTACGGTGACAGTTTGGCGTGCCATACGGCGTATCAGTACAATACTGGTACTGTACCCGTGGAGTGCCCTGGGGGTATCGAACGCTTGGCTATCTAGATACTTTTATCCTCCAAGCGGAATGTTTAATAGTTTTTTTTCATCATGATGCTTGGCGCAATTCAAGTTTTTCGGGGGTTTTTTTATTTTAGATCTCAAAAAACTTTAGTATCATATGCTGCGAATGGAATTTTCGTTTTTTTTCGGAATCCGGTGAAAGAATTCAGCCAGGGCATTGACTAGGCCCTGATCATTTTATCCTTACTCTGTAAGGCCCCTAACATGGCACCCGACCAGGCTATTCGAGGCTAGTCACACTTTGTCGAAGAGGGCCTAAAGAGACTGCTGGATCGGGGCTCGACTAGTTGCCTCAACAAAACCCGATTGAAGCCATGAAGTAACCCCATTACTGCCTTGTAATTCCCAGGTTTATTAGTGGATACGTATCAAGCGATTTGTTTAGCAACAATGAATTATTGCTATTGAATGAACTATTTTATTCATATGAATGATTATTATTGACGTATTATATTAATTAATGAATTAATACTTATTAATTATTATAATATTATTATTAACCTCGCAATTAGAAAATAAAAAACACTCGCAGTTTTGTATTTATATTTTATTTTTATTGTTTATTATTTCCCTCGTACACCCTTCGGGTTTTTACAGCCCCCGCTCTCTTATTGTTATTTCCTTTTCTCCTCTCTTCCACCGTTCCCGCCTGCTTTCCATCTGTCTCGTCTCTCTTTACCCGTTTGTCTGCAAGGCGCCAGCTTTCTGGCGCCTTGCGGACGCAGACGACTTTCCCCCTCTCTGCATGGTATTCACCGCGCCATTTCTCGCACGGGCATAGGGAAACTGCGGGAAACCTATTTTACCGATACAGCCGGTTCCAAGTTAAACTCACGATCGTGGAACGGGTTTTATCAAAATATTTAGAAGAAAAAAATCTTGGCAGCTACTAGAGTTTGAACGCAGGACCTCTCGATCCGCTGACAGCAGCTTTGCCCATTCGGCCAACGGATCAGTTTGAGAAAAACATACATGTATGTTACATATAAACCATTCAACAGCTCAAAACTGTAGATTAGCGTTTTATCGGCACCTTAAACTTAACAGATATCATATCTATGGAAGTAAGTCTCAAAACTAGAAATTCTTTTAAAAAACTTTGCAAGTATACTGTATGTCCTGTAACAGTAACTGTCCTGATAAATCCTGCCCGAGCCCTTTATCATTTTCCTCGCTACGACCTTGTTTGAATAAATTCAAACAAGGGCTGTCAGGGCCTAGTCCAATTCTATCGTAGATAGCCCTAGTAAGAAACCCATATACAATTTGGGGTCCCTTATGGACCCCAAATTGTTATGTGCCTGCCTTCCTAATTTCTTCCACGGGATGCCTAATTTTCTGTGGCACACATTATTCAAGACAAATAACTGCTATATTCTTTCCGAAGAGAGCTTGAAAAATCATAAAGAATCATGTTTGTTAACTCCCAAAATCTTCGTGTAAGATCGTTAAAAAATAACATCCCACGTCATAGAAGTCACTCTCTATACCGATAATGGAACGTTACCGATGTAGATATGAGTTTACGTTTGTAGGGTTCGCACAAAAATCGCTTTAAGACGTCGCAACTAAAGATCGGCGTATATAAATATATATTTTATTAAAATTGTCAACAAACTAGGATCTGAATAGAGAACTTCATTCGATAGAAGATATTAGAAAACTTAGGTCAGATCGCGACGGATTCTGTCGGGACATTCGTTTTCAGAAGGAAGTCTGTTACGAAGAGGAAACTAAAAGGGGATAAATTGTGGGAGAGAAATTTAAGGAGTTGGACATTAGATAAACTTATCCTTTCGGAATCGGCTAGGGAATCAGCCAATATAAATATATGGTATAAAAGGCCATGGTATAAAAGGCCATGGTATAAAAGGCGATCAACCAAAATGGTTGGTCACCAGTTTTCATTACTACATAATATGGTATATGACATGCATAAAAGGCAGGGGACCTGTGTCCCGTATTTCGGCGAAGTATTGCGTGAGACATGGCGTTCAATATCGGCGAAATAAGTATGCCGGATTTGGGTCTTATTCGTTTGTACTAGTGATGACGTTTCATAGGAAAGAATTTTCATTAGGTGTTAAGGAAGATTGGTTGTTCAATAAGTCTCCACCTTTACTGATGCAACGCAAAATAATCAACGGTGTTACGAAGAACGCGACCGGATGTGATTTCGTGAACGCTGTGTTGTTTACCTTGAATAATAAAGAGTTAAAGGTTGCTGATGAACGTGTTGTTAAATATGGAACGCAGAATTCTTCAGTATGATTTTTTGTGATTTTCCGTGGTATGGGACAAATGTTGGCAAATACTTAAAAATATGTTAATCGCTGAATGCCACGTCCGGACTATATGGTGTCTTAATGGAACAAGAACTGGCCGTCCGGTCGCTCTCCATCTGCAATCTGGTGAGATGTTGGCAGTAGAGGTCCGAATTGAGTGGTTGGCTCGATGGGAGCAACTCAAAGTGGATGATGCTCTTCCAATTCCACCAAACATTTGACAAAACCTTCTTGGCTATTAATCCGGACTTGGTGATCAATTGGGCTTGCGAGCAACGATTGATCCACGATCTTTTTTGGCTACTGTTCTCACATGTGCCATTTTACATGGCCAGTCACCCGACCGCTCGAAAAATCGGTCGATTTCGTTACGTTTTATCAAACAATCCTAGGCATCAATTCGGTCCAAAAGGTTAATTGGCGTCAATTCATGAGGCATCGATAGATCAATCTTCTTCATAAACCAGCCTTATGCGGATAGTTCCAAACGCGTTTCTGGCTAATGTTCAGTTCCTGGGTAATAGAATAAATGCTCACATGTCGGTCTGATATGACGATTTCTATGGTTTTATCGACATTTTCGAAGATTGCCCTACCAAACCAAGCTTTATCTTCGAGGTCCATATTACCGAAATGGAGTCGTTGGAACCACTGCTTTGCTGTTGTATTCGATACTGTTCTGGATCCATATACAACACACATTTTTTTGGGCACCTACGTGCTCTTTTCACCTTGATCATAGTGGTACTAACAAATGTATCGAATTTTGACTCTGACATAACAAAATCTGACATAACCAAACTGACTTCACTATCACGTCCTGAGGGGACGTGGGCACATATTTTCCGCGGTTTCCTCTTTTTAGACTACGCCTAGCGCATTAGCTCGGTATGAGCGTGTAAGAAGGGATAGTGCATACAAGGGGCTGGGATAATGTAGTAATCCAAATAAATTATATACCTGTCGGCGCGAATCCTATTTACAACGGGTTTATTCAATTAACCAATTTTGCTAATCTCGTAAGTGTAAAATACGATTAGTTTACATTTGCTGGTACGGTGTAGATGCAGTAGCTTGTTTACGATTATTCACAATGATTTTATATAATGTTTTATCGCAAGACAAGTTTGAATTTACAATACAACATAACAACACGTTCGTTGAGTGCACGTCGAAAAATATTTTACAATCGCGTTGCAGAATTGGTTTGGTACACAAATTCGAAGTTAAAATTGAACTTATAATTTGTCGCGAATTACAAAGCAGAGAGATCTTGCTCCGGTGAAGGAGTTGGGAGGACTTGCTCCGATGGAATTGTTGGAAGAACTGCCTTAAACGATTGCTCGATCTAGGTCGTGTGATATTTTGATAATGAAATGGTGGGAGAAGAAGGTTCTCGAAAAGCGTATTTTCGTTAGTTTTTTATTAGTGGCAAGAGTATACAATGTAGGTAAATGTCTATAGTCGATTAGGGAAGGAGAAATATCTCCTGGAACTATGATTGGCTGCAGACTATGATACTCATAGACTTTGCTCTCATTCTTGGAAATTGGTCCGCGACTCGTTATCTCCAGCGTTAGAAAAACATGCGGGGGAAAAAGGACCTCGGTCGCGTCGTTGCGCTTGCCCCAAGATTGGCTTTGTTGACCTGGGTCTAAGAGCGTGCGTGGAAAATATCTGTTGTAAATACACTAGACGCAAAAATTAAGGGATAGAAAAAAAATTGCAAATTTTTTGCCATTTTTCAAAAGGCTGTATCTCTGTGAAAAATGGTCGGAAAACGTTT
>JAPYZJ010002553.1:3378-42076 GCA_030522765.1 Ophioninae sp. B BG-2022a
AAGAAAAAAAAAAAAAAAAAAAAAAAGAAAAAAAAAAAAAAAAAAAAAAAAAAAAAAAAAAAAAAAAAAAAAAAAAAAAAAAAAAAAATCTTTTCTCGCGAAATATCGTATGACGGGAGCGTCGACGATAGAGAGGTGATGGGGAAGAATCACCCTGACGAAGCCCCGAAGAGTTTCTTCGGCGATACGTGCTCATCCGTATACCCATTTTTTACGCCTTTTTTTACGCTTCATTGATTCAAATCCGAGCACCAAAAACGTTCATTATCTCACCTTTTTCGTCAACCAAATCGACGGGTATTTTTAATGAAAATAATTAATTCGTGATTTTAAGGAGCCATGTAAAAGCACGAAAAAAAGAAATGCGGAAATTTTCGGATTGTGGCGAAAGAGCTTTTTTTTTATGAGAAAATTAGCTTTGTTTGAAAGATTGAAGATTTATCATTAATCAGTAAATTCTTCAATTAATTATTCAATAATTAATTAATCAGGTCATAAAACGGTAAATGAATTGATAATTAATTAATCAGTCAATCAATCAAACAATCTCTCAATCAATCAATTAATCACTCGATCAATCAATAAATTAATTATAAATTTAAATCACATTAATTAATTAATCAATCACCTAATCTAGCAATCAGTTAATTAATCACTCGATCAATCGATAAATTAATTATAAATCGAAATCACATTAATGAATTAATTGATCAGTCAATCAATTAATCAATTAATGAATCACCTAATCTATCAGTCAATCAAACACTCGAAAATATCATCGAAAAATAATTTTTCGAAAATTAGTCTCGTTTAGAAATTGAAAAAAAAAAACACCCAGTCGAGTTCTTCATTTTTTGTTTGCTTCGCGAAAGTGGTGAGAAAGCTCGTCGATCTTTGGGCTGATTTGAGACGGAACGGTCCGTACGTCGATTCCCGTAAACCGATATTCTGACCCCCTCTGTGACAATAAGTCGCCAGCGGCAACGTTCGGTCTACCTATCGACGAAAAAAAGAACGTCAGGTTGAAAAAAAAAAAAAAAGGTAATTAAAAAAAAAATCATCGCGAAATGGATACGCGAGGGAGTTTCGTACCGGTGCCCCTTTCGTATGGTCTGCTCAAATTCCAATCGCAGTCGTCGAGCTACATATTTCATTGCTCGGTGAAATTCATTTCTCGATGGCGCAATTAATTTTTTAGATCGAGTGCAAGCCAGCAAATCGAGGGTTGACCTCAGACCGAATTTTTAGACGTTTTGAGCTCGGTTGTTTATTTATTAACATTATATTTTTTACCCTCTGTTGATTAATTGGTTAATTTTCTTATCAATTAATTATTGATTAATTGATTTTTTAATTGACTGAGTAATTGATTTTTTAATTGACTGAGTAATTAATTGTCTTATCAATGAATTATTGATTAATTGATTTTTTTATTGACTGATTAATTAATTGACTTATTAATCAATTATTGATTAATTGATTTATTAATCAACTGATTAATTAATTGATTGATTAATTAACTGATTAATTATTTGATCGATTAATTAACTGATTAATTATTTGATTGATTAATTAACTGATTAATTAATTGTTCGACAGATTAATTATTGATTATTGATTAACTGATCAATCAATTAATTATTAATCCTCCGATGAATTAATTAATGATTAATAAATCGACAAACTATTCGATGATTCAACAAATGATTACTCAATCAATAAATCACAGCTGGAAACGAGCGCACGTGTATTAATTTATTTATCGATCGCAGGCTATCCCCAACCAAAGTACCGATGGTTCAAGGACGGCGTGCCGTTGAGTAACGAGCTTACGTCGGACACATTCTGGCGTATCCAGAGCCCGCGTCGAAAAGACGCGGGTGTTTATTATTGCGTAGCTACGAACGACGTTGGATCGATTTTCAGTGAGAGGGTCACCTTTTCCGTCGCTTGTGAGTATACCCTCTTCTATATCTTTTTCCCTCACTCTCCGAACAATTTATTTCACTTCTTTTCATTGTCAATATTTTTTTTTTTATAGTAAGAAAAAATTCATTTTCGTGAAAAAAAAAATTATTATTATCATTATCATTGTTATTACTCCTATATTATATGGCGATTCGTAGTAACAATTATTCATTTTTAATAAATAATTAAAATTAAATTAAATTAATAAATAATAAAAAATAAATAAATAAATAAATAAATAATCATAAAATAATAATAATAATGAATAATTATTAAAATAATAATTATAAATAATTATTTAAATAATAATTCTAAATAATTATTTAAATAATAATTATAAATAATTATTTAAATAATAATTATAAATAATTATTAAAATAATAATAATAAATAATTGTTAAAATAATAAAAATTACAAATTGAATGGGAAAATGGAAATCTCGTAGACATGGGAGTTTTCGAGGACCTGACGGACATCGAGATCGTCGTGCAAAGCGGAAGTGCAGCGATACTCGAGCTGCCGTCGATCGAGAGCGATCCAACCCCGGACGTGACCTGGTCGACCCTCGACGGTCCAATCCCGTACGAGATACAATACGCGACGAGCAACAATAAACTCTTGATACTGAACGTCTCGGAGAAGGACGAGCGCTCGTACAGGGCTCGCGCCACCAATACACAAATCGGCAAGGAGGAGAACAGCCCGATCTTCAATCTCCGTGTAACCGGCGATCCGAATATCGAGGTCGCACCTTCGATCATCGTCGAACCACGCGACACCCAAATAATCAAGGATCAACCGGTCACCTATCTCGATTGCATCGCGAACGCAAGGTATACATCGTGTCCGAACAATCATATGACGAACGCAATATTTTTTTTTGACGCTTTGTTGTTGTTGTTTTTATTTTTATAATTTTTTTGAATAATTTAGATTTTTTGTTTTCATGATTTTTTTTTTGAATGATTTTGTTTTTTTTTTGTTTTTATGGTTTTTTTTTAATGGTTTAGATTTTTTAAAATAATTTTTTTAATGATTTAGATTTTTTATTTTCATGATTTTTAAAAATGTTTAGATTTTTTTTATCTATTATTATTATTATTATTATTATTATTATTTTACTTGACTATCACTATTTTTCAGTTTAATTTTGGTAAATAAAACGAATATTTGAGCAATTTTTTGTATTCAAATATTTACACATTTTTTTATAATTGAATTTTTTTTATTAAAATAAAAAATCAATTACAATTTATTTTATTACATTTTGAACTTAATTAGTAGAAAAAAGTTTTCGATCGAATTTATCGAAATAAAAAATTACTTTCCATTACAATTGAATATTATGAAATTAATTTTAGAATCATTTAAAAAAAAATCAATGTACAAATAAAATACATAAATAAATACTTTCATTTGAAAAAAATTGTCACATTTGATCAATGGAAAATTCTAAGTACTTTAATATTCATAAATTTTCATAATTACAAAAATGTAATGTTTAAATATTTTTCTTTGAAGATGTTCTTCAATATTTTGAATAATTGAAAATGTGTAATTATTTTTATTTTTCAATTTCGAATTTTTCGAAATTTCACTTTTTTTTCAATATAATACGTACTTTATATTGTTTAATAATCTTAACTATTACAGATCGTTGCACGAGCTCCGAACCATCTGGTTGAAGGACGGCATACCGATCGAAAATGCAAGAATAATTTATAGCTTCAATGACTCCTGGAATCGAACCCTCGCTCTGATATCGGCCAATCTCACTTACACAGGTGTCTACACGTGTCAGGTCGATTTACTCGGCGATGGTTATCCGACTGTCAGCGCCAGCGCCAAAATCGACGTTTTCGGTATTCCTCGGTCTTTCCATTTTTTCCAATGCGAATCACGCTCCGTTTAACAATTATCAAATATTTCGAACTATTTTTTGAATATTTAATAAAATTTATTCAATATTTTTCAAATATTCAATAAAAAGGGTTAGAATTTTTGAAAAATCGCTTCGCTCGTTTCGACTAAAAAAAAACGTCGAAAATTTGCTTTTTTTTGCTTCTTTTTATTTTGTTTTCGATAAATTTTTAATAATATTGATTATGAATTATTTTCACAGTAATTAATTTTTTAATTAATTGGATTAAAAATGCATAAAGTATATTAATATTTAATAAGTTTTCGATCGAATTAATAAAAACATAACATAATTAATTCCAATATAATTGAATATTATAGAATTAATTTAAAAATTATTTTTAAAAAATTAATTTACAAATAAAATAAAAAAATTATCGAAAAAAAATAATTAACAAAAAGAAACGAGTGAACCGATTTTCTAGCCGATTTTTTGGCCATCGACGAACTTTAATGATAATTATAAATAATCTCTGCCACTTTCCATTCTGATTCCTTTTTCGTTCAATCGTTTTTTTTTTTTTTTTTTTTTTTTTTGTTCAGAAAAACCGAGTTTCGTGAACGAGCTGAAACGCGAAACGCACAGCGACTACGGATCGAGCGTTAATTTACCGTGCGACGCGGTCGGTGTTCCAACGCCCAAGATCAATTGGTTCTACAATGCGGAGGCGGTCGACAATTTACTCGGCACCAAGTAAGACACCGGCGAAAATATTGCATCGTTTTTTTTTGCCCGGTTTTTAACTTTATTTTTATAATTTTTTTTCTCGCTCGACCGGTCAATTTTTCTCGCGCACGGTCAATTTTCCAATTTATCAAATTCTCCAATTTTTCACTGATTCACAAAAGTAGTCGAAACGAATAGCGGTAGCGTCAATTTTTTAAATTCATAAATAATAATAACTTTTTTGTTTAAAAGACATTTATTTTTTAGCTGTTTCTTGACGAGTAAATGAAAAAAAATGTATTATTGGTAATATACTGATTTAATAATAATTCTTGTTATTACTGTCATTATTGTAAAATTATGTGAATATTAATAACTCTGAATAATCAATATTAATTTTTTTTATTGATTTTCAATCAATATTAATTAATTGATTTATCGATTTTAATAAATGGATTTAATAATAATTTAATAATAAACTGATTCAATAATAATAATAATAATTATTATTATTATTATTAATCTGTATTAAATTATGTTAAGAACTCTAAATAATCAATATTGATATTTTAATTGAATTTTAATAAAGATTAATCAGTCGATTAATTGGTTTTTAATAAATATGAATTAATTGAGTAATTGGATTTTGATAAATATCAATTAATCGATTGATTGATTTTTAATCAATATTAAGTAACTGATAATTAAATTATACCAGTAATTAAGTACGATTGATAAAAAAAAAAATGTGGTAAACTCCAAAATTATGGGATAATCGAACGACTCGTTTTTCACAGGTTGGACATGGAGGAGGACGGCTCTTTGACCGTGAGGAGGCTCACGATGGAATTCTCAGGAATGTTTCAGTGTCTCGCCTCGAACGACGCTGGCGAGGCGTCCAGCTATACTTGGCTAAAACCTAAAAGTACGAAATTTCATTTCACTCTAGCACGCTCAAAAAAAAAAAAAAAAGAAAAGAGATTAAGAAAAAAAAGTTCGCAACGAGAAAACCCCAGAGTATTAAAATCGGAAAAACCGGAAGTTGAATTGACAAACGTTTTGAGTTTTTTTTTTTTTTTTTTTTTTTTTTTTTTTTTTTTTTTTTTTTTTTTTTTTTTTTTTTTTTTTTTTTTTTTTTTTTTTTTTTTTTTTTTTTTCTTTTGGGATTTAATTCGTTCGTATTTTTGTGTGGGAACAGCGCGAGTTAAGGACATCGAGAGGATAAGGGTGGCGCGAAGGGCGGCCGGCTACAACGTAGTCCGAGCTCGCCCGTCTGACGGCCGCTTAAAGTTCTTTCAATATCCCCAGAGTAAGGAAACAATTAAACAAAAACAACGAATCGACGAAACAAACTGGGTGACCGTTTCTAACGTGACCATGCTTTTTTAAGATTCTCGAGAACAAATTTTGCGACTGAAAAAAATAAAGAAATATTTTAATCCACCGGGTGCACACTTCCGCCGGTTTTCAAGTTTTTTTTTTCTCATTTTTTACTCAATCGAGTTTTTCAATTTTTTTGTATTCCGGTAAATATATGAATTTTTTTATTTTTTGTAGAAACGTTTTTTTTTTGTAGGGAATGATCCATGTTTTAAATTTTTTTTTCGACGAAATTTGTATAATTAAATTTAATTATAAAATTGCTGATTAATTCAATTTAATTATAGAAAATTTTTTATTTGTTTATTTAATTATAAAAGAACTTGAATTAAAATTTAGTTAAAATTAATTTATGCACTCGAAGGGTTAATGGTTTTTCAAGCCACACTCTTTCTGGCCTATTTTTGTTTCGAAGAGAGCTCGAAAAATCATTAGGATTCATATTTTCTTCAGTCTCAAAATCTTCGCCGGAGAACTTTAAAAAAAAAAACATTTTCACGTTATGAAAGTCATCCTGTAAACGAATCCTTGTAAAATTCACGATAGTCTAGTTTGCCGATTTTTCTTCCTCTTTCACCACACCGTTTTTTCGTCTCCTCTATGTCCCTCTGTGAAGCGTATTTTTATTTTTTTGTTTGTTTGTTGTTGCGTTGACGAAGCACCGAAAAGAAAATCAATGCTTGGAACTATAAGACACGTACACACGATTTGAGTATATCGCTTTTATTTTTTCATTTTTTTTTTTCATACGTTTATTCTTAATGTTTTGGTTTTTGAAATTTTCAGCGATTTTACGTAGATTACAGTTTTGTTTGGTTTTTTGTTTGTTATTGGAGCCGAGAAATTGCGAGTATGCTGTTTGAATTTTTTGTTTTCTTTCATTTTACTATTTATCGTTTTTGAGTGCATCGATGCGTGATTTATTTATTTCTTTTTTGTTTTTTTCGTCGAGGTAGAAAAAGCAATTGTATTTTGAAGAAAATTTGACGACAAATTTTAGAGCTCGTTGCATGTCACGAATTAATTAAGGTTGCGAGTATCGATTATCGATTTTCATTATCGATTTATCGATTATCGATTTTTATTATCGACTATCGATTATCGATTTTTATTATCGATTTATCGATTATCGATTTTTATTATCGATTATCGATTTTTATTATCGATTATCGATTTTCATTATCGATTATCGATTTTCATTATCGATTATCGATTTTTATTATCGATTATCGATTTTTATTATCGATTATCGATTTTCATTATCGATTATCGATTTTTATTATCGATTGTTTTACAGCATCCGTGCCAATAATTGAAAATCAACCGAGCAATACAACAATTCTCGATGGAAAAGACGCGACTTTGACTTGTCGAGCGATTGCAGCGCCAGTGCCTAATACCACGTGGATCTACAATGGTAATTATACCATTCGACAAAATTGCATACATTTCCCGAAGAGCTGCAATTTTATTTTTCAAATTTTATTTTTTTTTCTTTCAATTTTTTTATTAGATACCGGCTCGGTCGAAATCGCCGGAAGGGTTCAATTGCTCGAAACTGGTGATCTTCTGATCGCTGCGGTCAAGCCCATCGATGCGGGAAAGTACACTTGCGTCCGCGCCAATGAAGCCGGCTCGGTAAACGCCTCCGCGTATCTCACCGTTGTCGGTAAGCCAAAGAGGATCGCAAAATAAAAAACGGCACTTTTATCGACTTCACCTCATTTGTAACGGGGGGTATTTAAAGATATCGGTAAAAGCGTCAACGTCAACCGATTCAGGCCATCTTTTATTTCAATTCTTTTTTCGTGCCTTCCAATTTCGATTGAAAAAAAAAAATTATTTGCTTGCTGTATTAATAATCTGGCACTGCTCGATCTATTTTTCATTTTTTTTTTCTTTTTTTATCTTCGTTTTTTTCTTCATTTTTCTTCTTCTTTTATCTTCTTTTTTTTCCTTTTTATTCTTTTTTTTATCTTATTTTTTAAATTTTTGTCATTTTTCTTCTTTTCTTAAAACTTCTTTTTTAAGTATTTTTTTATTCTTCATCTTTTTTTTATCTTGTTTCTATTTTTTCGTCGTCGTATTATTTTCGGAATTAATCCCTGATTTTGACGAACGACCAGTGAGAACGCAGATCATACGTCCGCCGAGCGATACTTCAGTGCTTCTGGGACACACCGCGGAACTCCAGTGTAAAATTTCAAACGATCCTAGCGTGCCTTACGACATTGTCTGGCTCCACAATTCGCAGTAAGTTGAATTCCGTTATAAACGTAAATGTCAAATAAACTGGACTCTTCGACAACAAATTTGGGAGAAATAAATTAAATAAATATTTGGAAAATTCGAGTTGATTAAATTTGTTCTTTCTAAAAATAGCCAAGAAATTTGCTCGTTTGCCTAATTATGCGACAATGAATTTTCACCCGATGAAAATTCATTTACAATTATTGGAATTAAAAAAATTCTTTTTCGAAAATTAACACTCGAGCGATCGTTGGTTTTATTGTTTTTTTTTTCGGATTTTTGGTAACAGGGTTGGGAATGTTTCAGAGTGATAAACACACAGGCCAGCCAGCGAGTAAAAATGCGACACGACGGTGCTCTCGAGATAATCGCTGTGCGCGCTTCGGACGTCGGGGAATACTCTTGCTCGGTCATTTCACCGGGTGGCAATGAGACGAGAACTGCAAGATTGAGCGTTATCGAATTACCGTTCGCTCCGATAAACGTTAAAGCCGTTAGAGTCGAGTCGATATCACCGAGAACAATAAACGTCAGTTGGATTCCCGGTTTCGATGGTAATAGCCCCACTGAAAAGTTCATCGTCGAGAGACGAGAAGTTCCAGAATTGGGTTAGTAAAACCGATTTTTACCGATTTTTTACCGATTTTTTACCGATTTTTTACCGATTTTTTTACCGATTTTTACCGATTTTTTACCGATTTTTTACCGATTTTTTACCGATTTTTAAACCGATTTTTACCGACTTTTTTAACGATTTTTAACAGGTCCCATTCCGGATCCTCTGTCGAACTGGGCCAGGGAAAACAATAACGTTTCGGCCGAGGAAAGATGGTGTCTCTTGAGCGATCTAAAAGCTGCCGCTGCTTATCAGTTTCGAATAACTGCGGTTAACAGCGTTGGCGAAGGACCACCCTCCGATCCCAGTAACGTCGTCGTTCTGCCACAGGAACGTGAGTTCAGAAAACTATTTTTACAGAAAATATTATTTTTTATCGAGAAGACGATTTTTACAGGGATGAAAAAGACTATTTTCGTTAAGACCATTTTCATGGAAAACGTTTTTCACTAAAAACGATTTTCTCAGAGAAGGCCATTTTTTTGCAAAAAATATCATTTTGCCAGAAAAGTCAATTTTCCTAGAGAAGATAATTTTTCCAGAAAATATTCGCCATTTCGCCAGAAAATTGTATTTTCCCAAAAAATTTGATTTCCTAGAAAATTCAATTATTTCAAAAAATTCGATTTTCCTAGAAAATTCAATTTTCCCGAAAATTCGATTTTTCTAGAAAATTCAATTTTCCCAGAAAATTCGATTT
The DNA here is from genome assembly GCA_030522765.1 of Ophioninae sp. B BG-2022a. Taxonomy (NCBI): domain Eukaryota; kingdom Metazoa; phylum Arthropoda; class Insecta; order Hymenoptera; family Ichneumonidae; species Ophioninae sp. B BG-2022a. Next base: position 12,881 of record JAPYZJ010002553.1, read on the forward strand.
TGCCATAGGAAATATTTTCTCCGATCTCGTATATAATTTATTTTTAACATAAAAATAAAAAACTGTTTCAGCGCCTTCCGGACCGCCGCTCGGTTTCGTCGGATCGGCGCGTTCGTCGTCGGAAATAATAACCCAGTGGCAAATGCCGTTGGAGGAGCATCGAAACGGTCAGATATTGGGTTACATATTGCGATATCGTTTGCGCGGGTACAACGTTAGTCCGTGGACAACGCAGAACATAACGAACGAGGCTCAGAAGAATTACCTAATATCGGACCTGATCACGTGGAAGGATTACGTCGTCCAAATAGCGGCTTACAACGAAAAGGGCGTGGGAGTTTTTACCGAAGAATTGAAAATCAAAACGAAGGAGGGAGGTGAGGAAATTGCGGCGGTTTAAAGTCTATCAATGATGAATTTGGAAACTTTGAAACCCAAACAAACCCAAACGCAAAAAAAAATCGAACAAACCCAAACCGAAAATAACTCAAAATGAAAAAAAGGGAATTTAATCGAAAAATGTATTTTCCAGTGCCCGAAGCTCCTCCAACGAACGTTCGCGTCAAAGCGATAAACTCGACTGCCGTGAAAGTTTGGTGGAAACCTCCGAATCCTCAAAAGATAAACGGAATTAATCAGGGATACAAACTCCAAGCTTGGACAGGTGGAAATCTGACGGAAAGCAACGAGTACAAATCGATGACCGTTCCTCCTAGCCTCTTCGATCCACTCGCCGAGCAAAGCGCCATCGTGATCGGCTTGAGAAAGTTCACGGCTTACAACATAACCGTGTTGTGTTTCACCGATCCCGGGGACGGGGAGCGCAGCGATCCGATTCAAATTCGCACCAGCGAAGATGGTCAGATTTATTTATTTTATTTTATTTACAGCTATTTAATTTGCTATTTTAATTTCAAATGCATCAAATTATTTGATGATTCATTTTTTGATGATAAAAAAAGACTTTTCAGTTTTGCTTTTTTTTTATTCGGAAATTAAATTCTGATGTTTGGTCGATGTTTGAAATTTTGACGTTTAAATTCGAATGTTTGAAATTTTGACGTTTAAATTCCGATGTTTGAGATTTGACGTTTAAATTCGAATATTTGAAATTTTGAAGTTTAAATTCGAATGTTTAAAATTCTGACGTTTAAATTCGAATGTTTGAAATTTTGACGTTTAAATTCTAACGTTTGAAATTTTGTTGTTTAAATTTCGATGTTTGAAATTTTGACGTTTAATTTCTGACCTTTAAAAATTTGACATTAAAATTCTGCCGTTAATTCCGAAATGAAAATGATCTTCATATTCCATTACAAAAAAATGTAACTATTTTTCACTTCCCTGAATTTATACTCGCGACCGCACTCGGTGTATTTTCATTTTTCACTAGAAAACCCCAATTTTAGGAGGATCATTATGTTGAACGAAGGTAAAGCAAAACAAAAAAAAAAAAAAAAAACATATTAATTTGTGCAGTTCCCGACGAAGTGGAGAATCTTCAATTCGACGACATAAGCGATCGAGCGCTAACGGTAAAGTGGAGTCCACCAAGGGAGATAAACGGAGTTTTGACGATGTACCAGCTGAAGTACATGATAAAGGATTCGCCGGATTCTTTGCGAACGAGAAATTTGACGCGGGACGTACTTTCGTGCAAAGTGGAAGATTTGCGAGCGACGACGCATTACAAATTCGAAGTTGTCGCTTGGACTTCTCGGGGTCCTGGAAAATCACGTTTCGCGACTATACAGTCGGGAGTCGAGCCAGTTTTGCCGGAACCACCGACAAAACTCGCTTTGTCGAATATCGACGCATTTTCCGTCGTATTACAATTCACACCTGGTTTCGATGGAAATTCATCCATCGTCAAATGGACAGTTCAAGCTCAAACCAAGAGAAACACCACGTGGTACAATATTTACGAAGTTTCGGATCCTGACGCAAGCACGATAACCGTCACGGGTTTGATACCCTTCATGGAGTACAAATTACGACTGATTTCTAACAACGTCGTTGGGGCTTCGCCGCCGTCCGAACCGACCAAAGAATTTCAAACAATTCAAGCTCCGCCTTCTCATCCACCGAGAAACGTCACCGTACGGGCTATGAGCGCTACCGAACTCAGAGTTCGATGGATCGTGAGTTATCTCCGTTCATCATTTTTTATCAATTGTTTATCTGAATTCAATTTTATCCATTATTTATCTGAATTCAATTTTATCCATTATTTATTTGAATTCAATTTTATCCATGATTTATCTGAATTCAATTTTATCCATTATTTATATGAATTCGATTTTATCCATTATTTATCTGAATTCGATTTTATCCATTATTTATCTGAATTCGATTTTATCCATTATTTATCTGAATTCAATTTTATCCATTATTTATCTGAGTTTAATTTTATCCATTATTTATCTGAATTCAATTTTATCCATTATTTATCTTAATTCAATTTTATCCATTATTTATCTGAATTTAATTTTATCCATCATTTATCTGAATTCAATTTAATCCATTACTTATCTAAATTCGATTTTATCCATTATTCATCTGAATTCGATTTTATCCATTATTTATCTGAATTCGATTTTATCCATTATTTATTTAAATTGATTATCTGAATTAATCGAATTTTCATTTGTCGATTTGTTTGGTTATTGGGTTTACTGGATTTTTGATTTGTCGATTTGTTCTTTCGTTTGGTTTTTTATATCTTCTTTTATCGATTTGGTCAATTTTTCATTTGTTTGTTTAATTTGTGAATTGGCAATTTGTTTATTTAATTTAATTTTGGTTTTATCAATTTGTTCGTTTATTCAATTGATAAATTGCTGTTTTATCGATTTATTCATTCACTTGATTTATTCAATTTTTGTTTTATCGATTTGTTTATTTATATGATTTGTTTCATTTTTTTATTTGTAGATTCGTTTATTTATTTTCGATTATTAATTTTATTTTCGCTTATTATTATTATTTTTTTCATTTCTTTATTTTCCATTATTATTCTTATTTTCGTTTATTTATTTTCGATTTCATTTAATTTTTTATGTATTATCATTTTAATATTCTAATATTCAATGACACTTAAAAAATTACTAATTTATTAAAAATTACTAAAAATCGAATAAATTGAACGTAATTAATTCGATTTTTTAAATCATTCGCGTAGCCGCTGCAGCAAATCGAGTGGTACGGTAATCCTCGAGGATACAACGTGACGTATACGGAAGTGCGTACGAATAAATCGCGAAGCGTGAGCATCGACGATCACACGGCGAATTCGTACGTCCTGGAAGAAATGGAAGAATTCGCTTTGTACGAGATAGTAATGCGAGCGTACAACGACGTCGGGACGTCGATTCCAAGTCCTAGAGCGATCGAGAGAACGAGAGAATCAGTGCCTTCGGTTGGTCCGGCGAACGTCGAGGCAAACTCGACATCCTCGACGACGATACTCGTCAAATGGGGCGATGTTCCGGTTCAACATCAGAACGGACAAATCGAAGGATTCAAGGTTTATTACGGAGCGAATAGATCGCCTTATCAGTACAAAAATATTCCGAAAAATACGACCTTCACGACGACACTTACGGAATTGCGAAAATTCGTTCCGTATCACGTGCAAGTGTTGGCTTACACGAGACTGGGCGACGGTGCTCTCAGCGTACCTCCAATCAGGGTACAAACCTTCGACGACAGTGAGTTCAATATTATATCGATTTTAACAAAAAAAATGTTGGCAGATTTTTTTTTTTTGCTTTTAATTAGTTTGATTAGTCACCACTAGTGATATTTAGTCGGCGGAGCCTGACATTTTTTTATTTCCATGAGTTATGGGGTTTTTTTTTTATTATGGTGAAAAATGCGATATAATAGACCATTTTCGTATTTTTTTGACGCCTAAACTGAGGAGTAAGCGGATTTTTAAATAAGTCTAGGATATACCCAATCAAACGTAAAGAAATTAAATTATTTTTATAAGTTATGAGGTTGTTTGTTTGGGTTTGTTTGGGTTTGTTTGCATAATTACATCTGCATAATTATCTAAATTAATATTATATAATCCAATTAATATTAAATAATTCAATTAATTTTAGATTATCCAAATATTTGACGGTTAATTATAAATCATGAAATAATCGATTAAAAAATCATTAGATTTAATTGATTAATAATCTTGAATTGTCTTATTAGATGTACCTGTGGCAACGTTGCATTTTTTTTCTGGTGCATTTTTTCAATTTTCTAAATCTCATTTTTCGTATAATCTTATTGATTGATCGATCAATAATGAAATCGATCGGATTATGGAAGACTCGTAAACGAAGATTTAATTGTATTTATTTCTTCGATAAATCTCTAGATAAAATCCTCGTAAATTTCTCTGTATCTAACCCAAACAAAATTTCTCTGTATCTAACCCAAACAAAATTTCTCTGTATCTAACCCAAACAAAATTTCTCTGTATCTAACCCTTTCTCTGTATCTAACCCAAACCCAAAAGTCAAACCTCCACGATTAACGTAAAAATAATTGTTTTTCTCAGCACCGGGGCCACCATCGAACGTATCATTTCCGGACGTCAGTTTTTCAACGGCGCGAATAATTTGGGACAGTCCGGAGGATCCGAACGGTGAGATTCTTCGTTACAAGGTTATGTTTCATCTGAACAGCAGCCAGGAGCGTCAATTTTCCAAGGAGCTCGAAGCGTCGGACAGGACTTTCACGGCGACGGGTCTCGAGCCCGAAAAGTATTACATGTTTTCGGTAACGGCGAGAACGAGGCTCGGATGGGGTAAAACGGCCTACGGTCTTGTTTTGACTACGAATAACCGCGAGAGACCACAACCGCCATCGATGCCTCAAGTCAGCAGATCGCAAGTTCAGAGTCGTCAAATTACGTTCAGTTGGACACCGGGAAGAGACGGATCGGCACCTTTGAGGTTATTTCTTCGTATAAAACGTACCACGTGACACACGAGTTCGAAAGAAATAGTCGAAATTTTTAAATCGCATTTTCTCAAAAAACGAAACATTTTTATCGTAAAATTCAAGCATCTATCTCTCTATCTATGAATTCTACAAAAACTGATGCTCGATTTTTCGCTATAAACTCAATCGACGCCGAGAAAACGAATTTCGAAAATTTGTGAGGTTATGTCGACGTTCGTCATGCCCTTAAGTATAGGAATAAAATTTGAATAAAAAAAAAAACAACGAAAGTCAGTAAACGATAAAATTACCTCAATCAGTGTTTGGGTTTGTTTGGGTTTTTATCATTTTTACTGAATATCGCGATTACGAAATTACAGTACTACATTTACATTACATTATTACATTTACTGAATGACGCGATGACAAAAAAAAAAATCGAGCAAGTTTTTTAGCCCCCTTAATTTTGCCGCCTTAAGCCCTTACTTGGCCTATTGGGAAATCCGCCCCTGGATAAAACACAGTAAATTGACTCGAAAATCCATTTTTTCGACGTTCAAAAACTTGATAGGAAATTTCCTCATTTTTGGATTACAGATATTACACGGTTCAGCAATCGGAGAATTCTGGAGCTTTTCAAACGATACCGGATCGCCTGGATCCATCTTTGACCTCGCATACCGCCAACAATCTCAAACCTTTCACTTTCTATCAATTCCGAATCCAAGCTACCAACGATATTGGACCTTCCTCTTGGAGTTCCGAATCCGCCCAAGTCCAAACATTGCCAGCAGGTTCGATCGTTATTAATCTCCTATTAGCTCATTCACCAATTTTCCATCAATTTTTATCATCGATTCGTTTTAGCTCCATCTCGAGGTGTCACCGGTCTCAAAGTCGTACCCATAACGACCTCAAGCGTCCAAGTTCACTGGGACATGATCGAGGAAACCCACTGGAGCGGGGATCACGAAACCGGCGGTTATCGGGTCCTCTATCAACCCGTTTCCGACTTTCCGACTGCTCTTCAAGCCACCCCGAAACAGGAAGTCTTTGGAGTCAAGGTGAAAACCAGTTTTACCATTTTCGTTGTGCTGTTTCATTGACGAGTGACGCAATCTAGATTTTTGATAAAATTGTCACGTTATCTTGCTACTAATTATTAATTCACGGTAATAATTAATAATGAGGCGATTTTATTTAATCTACAATTAATTCATTGTTTTCTGAAGCTAATATTTACTTAGTTATTGATACTGTTTATTAATAGTTTTTAATGGCGTTTCGCATGATAAAATCTTAAGATTCGAAGCATATTGATTTTTAAAAAATAACTTTTTAAAACTTTTTTTTAACTTTTAAACTTTTTTTGTTTTAAAAAAATAACTTTCCTAAAACGGCCAATATTTGAGATAATAAATTGTACAGTTATAATTATTCTAATAATCCAAACAAACCCAAACAAACTTCCATTAAACTTTAATTCAATTAACCCAAACAAACTTTCATTGAGCGGACAATATTTTTTATGATAAATTGAACAGTCATAATAATTCCCCGATTATTGTTGTTACTATCGTTATTAATATTGTTATTACGAAAACGATATATAGAAAAATTAATGGGTACAGGAAACGAAAATGATTTTGAGCGATTTAATGGAGGATCGAAATTACGAAATCGTCGTGTTGCCGTTCAACTCGGAGGGTGATGGTCCACCGAGTCCACCAGTGACGGTTTACGTTGGCGAGGCAGTTCCAACCGGCGAACCCCAAAACGTCGAGGCGACGCCAATCTCATCCACCGAGGTCCATTTGAAGTGGAAACCACCTCAAGCGAATATGCAAAACGGTGATCTTCTCGGTTACAAGGTAAATGAAAAAAAAAAAAAAAATTTTTAAGTTGCATAATTATGCAACTTTTAATATATTATATTTAATTTATATATAATATAATATATTATATTATTAAAAATAGAATTGAGATCGATGAATGCGAAATACCAATTATTTTGAAATTTCAACTTTTTGTTGTTTTTTTTTTCGCCTTAGATTTTTTACTTGGTGACGGATTCGCCTCAAGTATTGGAAAAAAAGCAAGAAGAGGAAATCGAAGTAGTTCCTGCCTCTTACTTGACTCACAGCCTCGTTTTCCTCGATAAATATACGGAATACAGAATTCAAGTTTTGGCGTTCAATCCAGCTGGTGACGGACCCCGTTCACCATCGATAACCGTCAGAACGAAACAGGATCTTCCCGGTCCACCTTACGATCTCAAATTCAACGAGATCACGATGACGAGCATGCGCGTCACGTGGGAACCACCGAAACTCCGCAACGGCGAGATTATCGGATATATCGTCACTTATGAAACCGCCGAGCAAAACGAACGTGAGTTCATCGTTTTTTTTCGGTGCGAAGTACCTCAATGCGAAAAATGTCGAAAAAAGATTTCAGATACGTATTTTTTGCATTTTTACAGTCTAATTTTGTACTTGAGGGAAAAATTCGGGCATTTTCGTAATCAGCGGAAAATTTCCGATTAAATAGACTCTTTTAAGAGTTTAAAAAAAGACAAAAAAAATTTCGACTTCTCCGGCCACTTTTCCGGAAATCTCTAAAATCACGATATTTCAAAAGGTCGTAGACTAGGTTTTTTCTATGCGATGGAGATTTATTTGGTGTGTTTGGAAAAGGTTTTTGCCTGACTTAAATCCTCGCGTTGGATTCGTATCGATATCTCTTATAGTTTTCCCGGAAAGTCCACTTGAAAAATGGCAAAAAAAGAGGCAAAGGGGTATGTATGGAAAAATTGGTCATAACGAAGAGATTAAGCGAAGAGTGGTGAGGCAAATCCCAAAAGAAAAAAAGTTACGGATGATTTAGTGAAAAAACATTTTTTTACCAAAAATCGAAAAAAATATTGGATTTTTAATATTTTTTTTCCTGGTCCATTTCGATGTAACTTTATCCCCTGAGTACGAATTTACCACTAATTTTTCCCAAAACCCAAAATTTCATGAAAAAATCGTAAAAAAAAAAACTTCGAAAAAGCACGATTTTTTTTTGCTGTGTGCAATTATCGATGAAAATTCGATGATATTCGTAATCAGCTGAAAATGACGTCTGTGCACTTTTTTGGCTGAAAGGTTTCAGCAAGCAAGTGAAGCAAAAAGTGACGGAAACGAGTTTGCTCGTGCAACCGCTCGAGGAGGAGGTCACGTATACCTTCATGGTACGAGCGCAGACGATCGATTTCGGGCCACCGATATCCGGAAATGTGACTACGGGACCCCAGGAGGGTTCGCCGATGGCGCCAACCGATCTCGTCGTAACGAAAACCGTATCCAGCGTTGACCTTCGCTGGAAAAACGGCGCTTCCGGAAAAGGCCCGCTTTTGGGATACTACATCGAGACTCGTCGCAAAGGTGAGGCCAACAGGAGGATATTAATTTTTTTTTTTCATTTTCCCACGCTACGGGACCGAGGAAAAGAAAAATGCTAACGATAAATTGTTTCAAACAAAGAGTTGATAAATAAATAAAATTTATATATAAATAAATAATAATTTACTTACAGGCTAAAAAAAGATTCAAATTGAAAAACAGGTTTTATATAAATGTTTTTAAAAAGTCAGAGTTTGGAAGTGTACGTATTTTTCAACGAAGTTAATTATAAATTAAGAATTCATTGATTAACGATGATTAATTAATTACACAGAATTAATTAAGGATAAATGGTTAATTAATTAATAATGATTAATTGTTTAAAAATCATTAAAGATCAATTAATTAATAATGATTAATTGATTAAAAATCATTAAGGATCAATTAATTAATAATGATTCATTAATTAAACATTATTAATTAAGGATAAATTAAGGAAGTGGAAAAAAGATTTTTTTCGCGAATACCTTAATTTTTTTCTCGGTCTCTCTCTTTCTCTTTATCTCTGTCTCTGTTTATCCATATCCTTATCCCTATTTTTATCCACATTTCTTTCTCTCTCTCTCTCTCTCTCTCTCTCTCTCTCTCTCTCTCTCTCTCTCTCTCTCTCTCTTTCTCTCTCTGTCTCAACCTTCCAGCCAATATATAAATATCGTCCGTATTATCTTTTCATATAAACGAAAACAGCAATGGAAGATTGGCAGCATCGTAAGTTTCATAAAGACCCAAATATGCTGAAAACAAAAAGAAAACTGTAATACTCTGCAATTTAGGCGTTCCCCTTGTAATTCGAATAACATCCAGCAAAAAGTCCTCGTACAACGTAAAATTACACAGTAAAAAATGCGAACGAAAAAAGCGACAAAAAAAAAAGAGCTGAAGGTACGAATTACGAAATTTAACGTTTTCTCGAATTATACTCGTATCGATCGATTTTTTTTTTTTCGAAAAACCAACTTTTGTTTTCGAAACTCATTGATACAGAGCAATGTAATTTTTGAAAAAAAAAATTCGTACGATTCGCAATTCTTTTCTCCGAATTCAGTATTTTTTTTACTGTGTAAAGAAATCAGCATGAACATCGCTCCCGCGAAATTGTCTAACGAAGAGAAGAGCGTTTGATTAGCTGCTCCCATTAACCGACTAGACAAAACATCCGCACGCGAGACTCTAACAATTTTTTGCATTCGATATATATATATATAAATTTATAAATTTAATCAATATATTAATAATTAATAATTTATTTATATTAATATTAATTAATTCTTAATTAATATTTATAATTAATATTAATTTATTATAATTATAATTGTTATATAATAATATAATTACTATTAATGATAATTAATATTTTTAATTATTATTAATATTAATTATAATTAATTTATTAATATATATATGTATATATATATCGTACAATAAAAAAGCCAATACCGAAGCAGGGTTAGAAGTGTGTGAGTGTGTATTTTGTAAGAGTGCGTTCATCCCGTAGAAATCACACTTCCCACGTGAAGCTCGTGCTAAATCCACGAAAACGGAAATATCGCGAATAATGATGGATTTTTTTTTTTGCTGTTTTCTTTCATTCCGATTTTAGACGATACCCGATGGCAGACGATCGTGAAAACCAGCAACGGACCGCTCCCCGAGTACGCTGTCTCCTACCAAAACCTCTTACCTTCGACCTCTTATCTGTTTCGAGTTATATCGTACAATCGATACGGGATCAGTTATCCGGTGTACTCGTCGGACACGGTGAGTTCTTTTCTGCCCATCCGTATGGAAATACTATAAGTTTCTATTTTGAATTTAATCAATTAAAATTAAATTAAGTTTTCAATTCTGTCAATTACAATTCGTGAAATTCAATTCCATAAAAATTCGATTAAATTAATGTTCATTCATGAAAAGTTTCAATTTAAGAAATTTCAATTCATAAAAATGTTCAATTGAAGCAATTTCAAATCATGAAAATGTTCAATTCAGTCAATTTCAATTCATAACAATTTTCAATTCAATCAATTTCAATTCATAACAATTTTCAATTCTATCAATTTCAATTCAGTCAATTTCAATTTATGAAAATTTTCAATTCAACCAATTTCAATTCATACAAATTTTCAATTCAATCAATTTCAATTTATGAAAATTTTCAATTCAATCAATTTCAATTCATGAAAATTTGCAATTCAATCAATTTCAATTCATGCAAATGATCAATTCAATCAATTTCAATACAAAAATTTTCAATTCAATTAATTTAAATGTAAAAAATTCTCAATTTAACGTTTTTTCGAATTGATTGCGATTTAAGCAATTTGAATATTTTTCAATTTGTATGTTTTTCAACATGCAGGTTTTGACACCTTCGAAATTGTATCTGGAGTACGCCTATCTCCAGTACAGACCTTTCTACCGTCAGACTTGGTTCATGGTGACACTGGCAGCTTCCTCGATCGTCATAATAATTATGGTGATCGCTGTTCTCTGCGTTAAAAGCAAGAGTTACAAGTACAAACGTAAGTCCGAATTTATTTTCTTCTTTTTTTTTTCATTATGGAAATAGTGATAAAATTTTCACCATTTTTATCATATTTCATCAAAATGGTCTCAAAATTTGATCGAAATTTCTTCTCGCTGAAAAAAAACCTCGATCGTCATAGAATTGTAATTTTTTGATTTTCTGATTACAGAAGAGGCGCAAAAGACACTGGAGGAATCGATGGCGATGGATATAGACGATCGTCAAGAATCGGATTTGGAGCTGTATCGATCGAGGCAAACTGGTAACGGCGCGATGAACATAGCCGGCGCATGTGGAACGCTAGGAAAGAAAAATACTCTCGGTCGGAAATCAATGCATCCACCGCCTCCAACGATGCTCGGAAAATCCCCGCCGAGGCCATCACCCGCATCAGTCGCTTATCACAGCGACGAAGAGAGCCTCAAGGGCTACGACGAAAATCCCGATGACAGCAGCGTCACGGAAAAACCTTCGGAAATCAGCTCCACGGATTCACAGGTTTTTTTATTATGATTTTTTAAATTAAAATTAAAATTATTTTTTAACATTTATTTTAATTTTTTTATTTTCCACGTTCCGAAACGAAAATTCTTTTTAAAGGGACGAAATCTTAAAAGATTCAGTTTAGAAGACAGCATTTTTTTCGGTAAAATAAATGAAATGGAAAATGGAAAAAAAACGTATGAAACGTTAATCGTAACAATTGTGTGAAAAGTTACAAAGTCTGAAATTGTAACGATTTTTTGGTTTTTGAAAATTTCTGGTTTTTGGCATATTTTATTTCACTTCGAACAAACCCAAACAAGCTCGATGGTTTTTAAGAGCTGGATATGTAGCGTGAGAAAAATAATAAAAATTATTATAAATGAAATAATAATTATTACTAAAATTAACTTTTTATAAATAAAAACTGACAATAATAAAAACTAAAAATAATAATGATAAATAAATTATAATAAATAAAAAATGCTTAAATTATGAATAAAAAGTAACTATAAATTTGGATTTTCACAGGGCTCGGAAAGCGAAAACGAAAGTGTCCAATCGGATCCTCACTCGTTCGTGAATCATTACGCGAACGTGAACGACTCGCTGAGACAATCGTGGAAGCGTCAAAAGCCGGTGAGAAATTATTCGTCGTACACGGATTCGGAGCCGGAAGGAAGTGCGGTAGTGAGTTTAAACGGTGGACAAATAATAATGAACAATATGGCGAGATCAAGAGCGCCACTGCCAGGATTCTCGTCATTCGTATGATCGAGACGAGAATAATCGAAATCCTTTTTTTTTTTAATTCCCAACGTGCTAATTATTCCGACGAACCTTCTCACGCTCTTCGACGATTCCGACGGATTTTTCTTTCCCGAACGAGAGAGAAGATTAATCGGGCATGAGGAGGGAAAGATAGATAATTACTTAAGGGCTTGATAAGGCATCTTCAACGATATTGTGATATAAAACTTTGGCTACATATTATTATTTATGTAAACAACGAAACGGAGAAGTATGGCTGCCTGCGAGAAAAAAAGGGAACGTAAAAGTATGGCGAGTGATGAGAGAAGAAAAAGAACATTTCCGGTTCTTTTAGTCACGTAGCTATGCTGATATGCTTGGCTGAATTTTTTTCTTTTTTAAAGAGCTTTACGTAGACTACGAGACCAAGCGTCACGCGCGTCTCTCATATCACGAACATTTCGTTTTTTTTTTCGAAGCGCACGATCTCGGCCGAATTTACGATTATACGATATATCGTATATTTCGATACCATGCGATACTATACGATATATCGATACGATACGATACGATATATCGATACGATACGATACGATATATCGATACGATACGATACGATATATCGATACGATACGATATATCGAAACGATACGATACGATATATCGATACGATACGATATATCGTTTCGCGAACTATAGTTCGCGAAAGGCCCGTCAATAACGAAATAACCTATTCCCAAAAATACGATCCGCAATTTTTTTGCTCATTGTATAGGTCCGTAAAGCGTTTAGACTTTTATCTCTTCAACAGTATCTTCCTAATTACATTTTTTTTTTGTCTTTTTCACGACGTGATACAGATTAGGTTAAAATTACCTAAAATCATCCATTCATATATTTTGCCTATAAATGCTAGATTTTTCGTTTACTTTTTAAAGCAAATTCCAAACAGCCCTCACTCGACGAAATGAAAATTCACACCACGGCCGATATGCGCTTCCATTTTTTTGCTTCCGCTCTCGAAAAAGCCTAATGAAGAGAAAAATAGAAACAATCGAGTAAACGGGCATGGCTTGAATTTCATTCAGTGAGGACTGCTTGGAATATTCGGAAATTCTGTCACCTTTTTTTTTTAGATTTTCGTGATTGCGAGTCAACAATTCGATATATATATATACATTTATCGAAAACGAAACATTTTATCACACCCATACAAGCGTCTTCGAAAATTGAGAAAATCCGAACGCCTTCCGGACTGTTGCAAGGAAAAAAAAACTGCAGAGAAAATTCAAAATCGTGCTGAACTCGAATGTCTTCTATATATGGACTTTTTCGCCGATTGAATTTTTTCTATTTCTTCTTATTCTTTTTTTTATCATCCATGTGCCACCCCGAGACCGATCTCTGCATTTGTGACTCGGTTCGTCCGAGATTTCACGCAAAACAAATTCCTATCATATCGATTTTTCACATTAAATAGCATAATATTCATATCCATAAACGAAACTTCATATTATATATATACATATATATATATATATATATATAAGTGAACAGTAAAATATTGTAGTTGTAACGAAAAAAGAAATCTCGCAGTCGAAATCGCTCGAGACTGGCGGATATCGTAATCGTTACGAGTGATAAGCGTATTTTTTACTTCAATCTTTTTTTTTTTAATTTTTTTAAAACGTCCACTCGTCATGTTCGAACGCGTAGCTAGCTCGATACATAAAAAAAATAATCATCTCGAGGGGGAAAGAAAATAGGCCTTAGATATTCATTATTTAATTGAAACTGGTGAAAAGAAATGTGCGATATCGATTTTCACCGTTGCGATTTTTGCTTAATCAAAAAATGTAAATACGAGATAGAGAGAGAAATGGTGACTTGGATAAAAAAAAAAAGCGAACTCGAGGCGACGAGAAACAATGCACCGGCAGCTGTTCAGAAAAAAGACGATGAAAACGTTTCTTTCATCGCGGTAGAGTTGACGTCTTTTTTTGTTTTTTTTTTGTTTTTTAATATAATAAATATTATCTAGGACCAATTTGAGGGTAATAGTGAAAAGGCTGATACATCGTATTACTCGAAATATTCAACATTTTGCAACGTTTACGAGACAATTTTATACGCGATTTTTTAGGATTAAGAGAACGAGCAATCCCGTCGACTCTCCTTTTGTTTTTTTTTTACTCGAGGTTCATTCCCGATAATATCGGAGATGGACTGAATCTCTTTAGGTTTCGGTTACGAAAGAACGATTTTTTTTTTTTATTTCGTCGTTTCGGTCTGAATTATCGCAGAAGAAATATAAGAAATTGCAAAATTTACTATTTCATTTTTGAGCATGAATTTTTGAAAAAAAAACTGCCACCGTTGAAACTCGAGGAACGAGTTAACAATGTAACTTCCCGATCGAGGTTAAAAACGATTTAAATATTCGCGGAATATTTCGATATTTTTCAAAGATACGATTATCCTTGAAATTCAAGTCAAGAGATTTTGCTGGAGGGCGACAGATGTACTTTTGGATTCGTTCTTCTTCATCGTTCAAACTAATGATAAGTAGGTCAAAACTAAAACGAGAGAAAGAAAAAAAAAATGTTAAAACGTAGTTTGAAAATCCAATTGAAGAATTCGAATTTGAGCCATCTCCGAGAAACCTTGGAGTTCTCATCGTTAAAAGTATATTACGTATATCGACGAGAACGTTTATACGTTGAATCGTACCGCAGACGTCGCAAGATCGTCTGGAAAAAAAAACACACACACACTGCCAACGAAACTTCTTTAGTTGAATATTTCTTTTCTCGCAATTATTTATAACAATAGAGATTAAGCTACGTAGAGAATGTACGGAGTGATTGAGACAATCCTTTACGACGAAGCTAAACGGATAGAAGAGTGCATTTCTATACCGCGAAGACAAAGATGATGAAAAAATGTTTTCTTTTTTTTTTTTTTTACTTTTTTTTCGATACACGTTACGCATTTAATAAAAATTTATGAAATTTTATGAGAAAAAAGAAAACCATAAAAGTCGATCGATCATTTGAGAAACACGTTTTCGCACTGTTGGAACCAAGAATTCAAGCTCGAAGGGATCTTTTTGAGAGATGATCCCTTTATGGCCGACCAAGCGGCCAAGTCTGCGATTCCTGGGATATCCTGGTCGCACATCCACTTCCCTCGTCCCAATTTTTCTCCCATCGCCGCGATAGTCCCCTGAATCTCCTTCGGCGAGTCTTCGTAGCGCAAGCGATGCGACGCGTCGAGAACAGTCTCGATCGAAGCGAGCGTTCGTTCGTCGGATGGCTTTTCGTACCGCTCCGGGCTTAGATGTCTCGCGAGATAACGAAGAAGATTTGTTTCGCCTCGCAACGGATAACCTCGAACTCCGGGCACTACGATCTCCGTATCTTCAACTGCAAAGTAGCGTTAGCGTTTCGAGTTGAATTAATTCGACGCTCGGAAAAATCAAAATTTCAGTTTAACGCTTTTTCACCTTTTTTCCATATCAGGTCTACATCGACCGTGTCGCGAAAGTCCGTTTCAACGTTCGTTTCCATTTTTGGCGGCTCTCCGTCAGCCTCGGAGTGCCTGAAAGTTCTCACTCGGAAATTGACGTCGCGCCATACGCTCCGGAGCGCCGGAACGCTCCAGCACGGCGCGGCCGGATTAGCGTTGACTATCACGTTCAGACGTACGGGCGGACGGCTCTCGGAGCAGTCCTGGATCTTCTTAGCCGCGCCGTTGAATTTAAGAACGTCGCAGAGACTGAGAACTTGCTCTTTGAGTTCCGCCAACTGGGAGAGAATTTTCTCTTGCCGAGCTTCGAGAGCTGCGACTTCCGGCAGCGGATTCTGAGAAAAAAATCGTTTTATGAAAAAAAAAAAATTAAAATTTCTTAGGACGAGAAAAAGTTGGTCGATATTTCGAAAATCTTTTGGCTCAAAACGAAAAATTTGAAACTGTCGATCGGAAAAATTATACTTTGCGATAAAGTGTGACGATTATTTGATTTTTCAAACGAGAATTTCGTTTATCGTGAAAACACTCGCGATCGTTTCGTCAAACGAAAGATTAGTTCGTTGGAATCGTCAAACGTGAATTTTGACTTTTCGAAAGTACTCGAGATCTCGCGTTTGCGTATCTTTCGTTAATTAGACTTTTTCAAACGAATCGATCAGCGATGACGTTAGCGTGTACTTATGATCGGGTGCGAGAACCTTTTTGGTCGGGGGGGGTTAGAGTGAAAGATCGGGACGCCGAGAGAACCATATTCTCCGGGTCGATCGTGATTAGTGGTTGTGAAAATTTTTGGGAGGAGTCATCATGCACCCCGAGCAGCTGACGAGAAAATTCTTGTCTCGCGCGCGCGTCCCCTCAGTTTTCGTGCGTAAGGAGAAACGACTGGGCGAGAGTAAGCGAGAAACGAAAACAAGCGTTTTTAACGGGTTCGGGAAAAATTGGTTTGAGTGGGACAAGTTCGTAATGGAGATAGTGATTAACGGAAACCTTGAGAAAGTTGATAACCTGCTCTGATACGTTCGCGGAGTTGTTGAATAATTTTGACGCGTTCTGGTCGTCGCTCGTCTTGCGTACGTCATGAATATTTTTCATCTCGTACATGCAGTTACTTTTCTTCGTTGAATCGATCGTAATCAAAGGTTTCAGTGCGTACATCGTTTCGCCGCTCATTTTACGATTATTTTATTTGTTTTCGTCGCGAGAGTAATCCGCGTGAACCGCGATAACGCGAGATACTTTGTGGTTGGAATCGCGTTTCCCGTAACACGCGATTTTTCTGGTTAGCCGTTTCGCGATGTTGGTCGGCCATTTAAAAACCGGCCGTTGGTTGCGCATGCGCGGATCTCAACGCACCGACGATAACAATAGTAACGATATGGGGAATGATCAAATGACCGTCTTCCGGTTGGCTTGCGAGCTATCACAGCGAGACTTTTCACGTTTTTCACGGGACAACGAAGTGTCGAAAGTGTCGCGTTTTATGCCGACGATTGTGAGAGAAATATTGAATTCGAGACTCAACGCTCATCGCGAGATTAGAGCGAAAAGGAGAACCGGAAGTCGCGAGTCGTGAGATTAACCGTGCGCGGGAATTCCCGCTCTTCGCCTGAATTCACGTACTCGGCTTCGCACAATAATCGCTCTCGCGACTAAAGAAAATTATCGTGACGCTTCGCGACGATTTATCGTCGAGAGAAAAGTTGAAAAAAATGTCGTTGAGTCAAGGTGGAAAAGTTGGTTAGTTGGCGACAGTGAAAGATGCGAAGCGCATCGTACTATAGAAACCAAGATGGCGGAGCCACAGTTCTGTCAAGCTGGTAAGATGAAATCTTCGTCTTTCGTAGAGTGACCGCGGTGATGAGATTTTCGTCTTCTCACGTGGGAAAAGTGTGTAAAAAAGTGTCCCGGGGTTCGAATCGTCGATGCAACGTAACGAGATTATACGATAAGATGCGTGGAAACGCCATTTTTATTTTTCCTCGCGCTTTACGTCCCTCTCTCTCTCCGTCCTCGTCTCGGTTCCAATGATTTTTCGCGAATGCAGAGGGCGGTGCGGTCGCTCGTAAAAAAAAAGTGTACGCACGAAAACGTACCAATCAGGCGGTAATAAACAGTTTTAACGCGTAACGAACGCCGCTATTTTATCAACATTGTTGAATCCTCATAATAGCGCGCGAAAACAAAAAAAAAACAAGGGAAACAACACAACAAGAAAAAAAACGTGCATCATAATAAACGCAAGTGCATCGATGTAGGAATAGCGGGTTGAGAGTGGTGGCCTCTTGCGAAGCATCTCACGTACTAAGCTCACAAGCGTGTGGGATTTTGACTGTGTATGTGTCTGTGTGTGCGTGCGTTCTCTTTTAGCGGGGAAAAACGCTCGTCCATTCGTCGCGTCGTGTTAGCATATTAATTCGCGTGAAAATTCACGCTAATCGTCCGCAAAACCCCAAATTTTGAAAAATCGTTTAAAAAAAACCTATTCCTATCCAAATATCTTTCCACGCAAGAATCACTCTTACTTCGTAAACGTCTCGCGAAATCGTGACAAAATCCTATCGCAATTGTGGTTAGAATTGCGCTCATCCTTCGTTCTCGCACTCCCTGTCTTTTTTTTTTCCCCCGAGCGATCGAGGCGCCATCTCGAGGCCCGTCGCCGCCATTCTCGCGGTAGGGCCAACGTGATTGGACGTTCGAAAGACGGGACAGTTTCCCTGCGCCGAGGCCTCTCCCCGACCTTTTTTCGTTCTCCCGCTAGACGAAAAAAACCTTCAACGAGCAACGTTCCAACGACGATATTGCCCAAGGAAGAAAAAAAACCTTCGTTTATCCTCAAAATCGCGAAGTGCAATTATCGCCAAACACGACGAGACAGAGAAACGATAGGAAGAAGAATACGCAAGACGCAAGGGGGCTTCGAGGAATTAAGCGTAATGGCGACTTTTCCGTCAGCCAATCAGGGACGAGCTCTCACGTAGAGCTCGATTGTAAATTGCTCCCCTCGCCCTCTCGCTGCTCCTTCTACCCCGCGCATTCGTACCTCGCGTCACTGGACTTAACATTCCGCGCAACGTTCTTCGTCCCCCTTACGGCTTTTTTTTTCGCCAACCAAAATAATCGTTTTTCCTCTTTTTTTTTTTGTCGCGCTCGTCCGGCCACGATAGTACGGGACATTTTTTTCGTTACCTCGCGACGACCACCTTCCAAAACGTTCAATTATGGAAAAATCGTGCTCGATCACGTGACCGCGCGATTGTTTTTTTTTTGCCGCTTTTTCTTTCTCTAAGCCGAAAGAAATGGCTCAAATAAACGCGTATGAACATGGATACGATCTCGTTGTGTCACACGTATTTGTTTACACGCGGGTTTTTTCACAAGCCACGTGTTAAGGCCACTGACGTTTACCGTGGTGAAATTTCTTCTTTTTTTTTGTTTCTACGCGTTCGCCAGTGCCACAGTGTGAATAATAACGAACGAGACGCTTGATTGAAATATATATAAAAATAAAACGAAGAAATAAAAATGACGGGTCGCGGAGCCAAAAGACGGGGTCGTCCACCAAAATCCGTCGTTATGGAAAGACCCAAAAAGTTTCAGTATCATCTCATGAAGAAACCGAAATATTTGCAACACAAGGCTGGTGGCGAAACGCCGAACTCTCAACCCAGCACGCCTACTCTCTCCAGAGCTTCTTCGCCCGTCGAATCCGAGGAAAGTCGGAGAAGCACCAGAAGCAAAAAAATCAAAGGTTACGTTTCTTCAATTTTATTATTCCGCGATGCTTCCCGCGACAGAAAACGTTCGTCCGCGCCGTTGGACCGACCGTTATCGGGAGGGACTGTTTCGGACACCGCTCCGATGCTTCGCTCGCATATTTCGTTTGTATTGTTATTTCCGATTCCGAGTTTTAAAATTTCAAAACAATCGTGGCTTGGGTATCTTACTCGCGAAGCTACAACCAAAAATCGGGTGAAAATCAATTTCCGGATGAAAAAACAAAACGTGTATCGATAGTCTTTAGCCTAAAGGTTTCTACTGATAATCCTTCATGCCGATCTAATCGTTTCGAAAACTCTGCCGAATTCGAATATGGATAATTGAAGATGAAGATAATCCTTAGAGTCGCGTGTAGATGTAATATTTAGTATAGCACGTTCGAGGGCTATTTAATAAATTCTTAGTTTTTTCATTTTCGTAACGAGAAGTCGTCTCGTTGGAGGAAAAAAAAGGTATAAAAATACGGAAGTTAAGTAACGGTTAACCAAAAACGATGTATGAATATTTGTATTACCGAGCGATTAATTTATAAGATGATTCATTTTTTTGAATTCATTCTATCGAAAGAACCGAAAGTTGCATTTATTTAATCAGATTAATTTAATCGAAATTTTAACGTCACCACAGATAGTTCTTTTATTCCACGTTGTACTCGCTGAATCAACGAAAAAACAGTTTTCGATATTGAAAACAGATATTTTCGTTCGGTACGAAGGGTGCATTTAGAACTAATGTAAAAACGATTATTTTGGCAGGCTCGAAGGATAAGCACGCTCGTAAGGGTGGCCACACGGGCGGAGCTTATCAAAGAAGAGGCTACAATCCGAACGTGGATTATCACGATTCGGAGTACCACTACGGCTCGGATTTTGGCGACGAGTCGAGCGAGCGTAGCGATCAAGACGACGACGGAGTTCAAAGCGACGCGGAAAGCTCCGAGTCGATAGAAGAACCAGAACCGTCGAGCGACAGCGATTTTTCATTGTCGTCGTTCAGCACGACGAGCGGTACGCCGAGAAAAGCACTTTTGGGTCAACAGAGAGCTCCGAGTCCGGAGCCCTTGTGGCTTCAAAATCGCGAACTGCCGAAACTCGAGATACCAAAATCATCGGAGGATCTCCTCGTGCCGAAAGAGCACGTGATGAGTTGCCTTTCGATTTACGAAGTTTTGCGACACTTTCGTACCCTCGTCAGGCTTTCTTCGTTCAGATTCGAAGATTTCTGCGCGGCTCTCATGTGCGAGGATCAAACGAACTTGTTAGCCGAGATTCACATTATGCTGATAAAAGCGTTGCTGCGCGAGGAAGATTCTCAACAGACGCACTTCGGTCCCCTCGATCAAAAGGATTCCGTTAACGTTGGCCTCTACTTTGTGGATCCGATGACTTGGCCCGAAGTGTTGCGCTCCTACATCGAGAGCGATAGAAACTTTGATCAGAATGTTCTCAAAATAATAACGAATCGAGAATATCCGTTCGCACCGCTCGAAGATCGTTTGAAAGTTCTTCAATTTCTCACCGATCAATTTCTCATCACGAATCCTGTGCGCGAAGATCTCTTACACGAAGGCAATATGCATTACGACGATCACTGTCGTGTCTGCCATCGACTCGGCGATCTACTCTGTTGCGAAACTTGTCCGGCTGTCTTTCATCTCGAATGCGTCGAACCACCCCTCGTCGATGTACCAACCGAGGACTGGCAATGCAACATCTGCAAAGCGCACAAAATTACTGGCGTCGTCGACTGCGTTCCCGACGTCGAGAAAAACGGCCTACTCTGCCGACAGGAACATCTGGGCTTTGATCGTCACGGACGCAAATACTGGTTTCTCGCGAGACGAGTCTTCGTGTAAGTTCTTATCTCTGTTGCGTTATCACTCATTTTCGTTTCGGTTCATTAACCCAAACGACTCATTTACTTAACGTTTAATTAATTTTGTTAATTATTTAATATATTTGATTAATTTGACAAATGAATATTTCAAATGTTTTCTTTTTTTTTTGGCTCATTTTTTACCTCATGCAAATTTGTTTGCCGTTTGATGATTTTTCAGGGAGAGCGAAGACGGCGACGTGTGGTATTACAGCACGGCGTTGCAGTTCGATGAGCTCGTAACTAGCCTGGACAAAAATGAGATGGAAGTCGCCTTGTATCGCGAACTTTCCGATTACAAGGACGAGATCGTCAGGCAGATGAACCTCACCGAGAGCATTACGAATCAGATAAAGGGCAATAAAAAGTCCTACCTCGAAGTTGAGAACGGTATGAAATTGCTTTGATAAATTATTTACGAAAATTAAAATAATTAAATTAAATTAAATGTCAAAAATTGCATTAATTAAATTAATCTAAATTTAATAAATTAAATTAAATTAAATTTCATAAATTAAATTAAATTAAATTTCACAAATTATTCCGAAAATGTCTTCCGTTTTCTAAAACGGAACTATCAACAATTCTATTTTTTTACTTTGGAAAACCATCTGGAATTTATTCATGAACCGTTAATTCCGCCATAAAATATTTCTAATAAAATAAAACAAACAATATTACAAAAGACGACCTTGAAGAAATCCTCTAAAAATCGGATGCACGATACAAGTAAAAATACTGATTGCAGCCTCGATCCTGAAGCATCAGAAAGAGCGAGCGGAGAGGAAGGAAAAGGAAGAGGAGGAGAAGCGAGAGAAGGAGCGTCAGGAAGCTGAAGACGCTGTGAGAAGGATGCACGAGGGTACGGATTCCCTGGAGGAGAGTTTAGCACTGGTATCGGGTCAAGAGACTGAGAAGGCTGTCCAGGGTATAATTGAAACGAAAATATCAGAAGCATCGACGAAGTCATCAACGGGAGATGTGACGAAGTTACTGAAGAGTGAAGAAGTCGAAGAAGGTTCAACGGAGATCGAGGATGGTATATCGACGATCGTGAAGGACGGGAAAAAGCACAACATAGTGACGCGTTCCAAGACCGGATCTCTTCAGCCGCGAACCTTCAATATGGACGATTTGAAACGTCGCAGTACGGCGATAATGTCAAAGGAAGAATTGGAAAAGCTCGAAAAGCTTGAAAAAACGACGAAGGAAGAAAGCATCGAGGGTACGAGATTGACACGACAGAAAGCTCATCAGATAGCCGCGGGTACTCATCTCTTCAAACTCGGGATGGACAACAATTTCAAAACTTACGTGAACCAGTACAGCACGAATCCAATCGCGTTGAACAAGCCACAGAGAAACGAAGAGCGCGACAAAAAGCGCCATCTCTCGCACAAATTCTCGCTGACCCAAGTTTCGGAATTCAAGTGGATCGGTAGTTTGACCGGTACGCGAGCTTTACTCGTGAGTACGATAAGGCAAACGATACTCCAGCTTGAGAGCAATATACAAGCGCCTTTTATGCACACGAATTGGCCGTTGCTTCGTAAGCCTTGGACTACCGCTGTGGGAGCCTGCGTAAATGCTCGACATTTCGCCCGTGCTCTTATAGTACTTCAAGCGTGTATAAAATCGGTTGTTTTCGCGAGTGTCTGGCACGATCAATTGGGTCACGTTAAACTCCAGAGGGTGACAGCTGTTGAGCGCGAAGAGAAGAAACGTCTCGACAAAAAAGAAAAAAAGGAAAAAGAAGACGAGGAGGAACGTAACCGTTTGACTTATAATTTCGTCAAGTATACATTGGGATTGAAGCATCAAGTTTGGAAACAAAAAGGCGAAGAGTATCGAGTTCACGGTCAATGGGGTTGGCTCTGGATATCATCGTCTCGAAGGTACAAATTTCAACCGTCGAAGAAACTCGGTCTCGTCGGTGGACCTCAAAAAATCATGGTGCAAATAAGAGATCAGGGTGGCTTGAAAATTCTCGCTCTTGATCCGTCAACTTACGATTTTCTTGTTCGGGAATATTGCACGCCTAAGGAAGATGACAAAAACGTTACGAGGATCAAAGAAGAGATTGAACCCGAAGACTCCTCGAATTTATCTCTAAACGTGGTGAATCAAGATACATCGAGAAAAATCGAAATTAAAAGCGAAAACTTTGAAGAAAAGTCGATCACCGATGTCAAACTCGAGGAAAAACCCTATCCGACGAAAGCTTGTCCCTCGTTTCTCGCTGGTATGAAAATCGATAAGATTTTTTCGCCGATCGAGAATTTCGAAGAAATCGATATTACGAAAGCTTTAACGACTCACGGACGTTTGCACTATCCAAAGATCGGGAAGAAAACTCGTATAGACGATTTCTTGGCAAGGAGAACTCATCTGAAGCTTCTTGAAGAAAGACGAGTTTTGCAGTCGGAAAAAGCACGGGAAGCGGCCGCACAAGCGACCGGTTTGAGAAATTTGATAACGACAACGACGATCGCGACGAATCAAACTCTAGCTTCCACGAGTGAGAGAGAAGATAACACGACGTCGAACCCGGATGAAAACGCGGTCGAGAATTCGGATAATTCTTTGGACAATATCTTGGTGGGAAAAGGGACGAACAAAGGTATATCAGCAACAGCTAGAGAAATGTTAGCAGCTATAGCGAAGAGAATACAGCAAGTTCGAGGACAGTACGCGGCTATCATGCGTCTCGGTAAAAACGGTGGTTGTTACTCGAAATATTGCAACATGACAGGACCAACGGGAAAAACTCCGGTAACCCCGCAGAGTTTACAATCAACCTGTTATTCACCAATTTGCCTGCAAAAAGCTCGTCTCAAACGCGACCTTTTGGCACTCCTGAGAAAAGCAAACGCTCTCAACAACAATCAATGCGGAATAAATTCGAGTTTGACAAACGCGATAGTTAAAAAAGACGACAAGGATGCTATAAGAAGAGATTTGGAATCAGCCGTTGCTTTGGCTACACATTGCGCCGAGGAAGTTCCTGCTACAAACGTTTCAATCAAAAAACCCGAAAGCACCGAATCTCCATTAGCGAAAAAACCGAAATTGGAAATTGTTGAAAAATGCAACGAAGTTAAGCAGGAAGTGTGCGAAACGGTGGTTAAAATCAAAGAAGAAAAAATTGATGAATCAGTTGACGTTGTTAAAGTCGAAAATTCAATGACGAAGGACGGCACGACTTTGACGACGATCAATCGTCGTGGTAGAACGGTACAGAGATCGAGCGTAGCCAAAGAATTAAATCCCGATGGGACGGAAAAAATTTATTCTACTATCTCCACCGAGGGTAAAGTTTATCTCAAGAAAATTGCCATTTCTTTAGCTGACAGAAGAAAGAAGAGAACTCCGGTTAAATATCCTCTATGCTCGACTTTCACGACTAAGAATAAACAGAGAAGCATTCTACTCCTACCGCAACACGAACTCAGGAAATTGTCGCGTCTCGGTGGACGCACACCCGTCCATGGTTTTCATCATATGGCCAAAGCGAACATGTCCGTATGGCCTTATCCATGCCCGAGGCCACTTTTCAAAACTTGCTGGCTCTATCGTACCGTTGGTCTCAAATCACTCGCCGCTGCTGCCCTCCAATTGAGAATACTCTGGGCTTGTCTCAGATGGGACGATATGGCAGCTAAACCTGCTAGCTCCGATGGCAAACATCAGATCACCACTGATACGGAAATCATGTCACTCGAAATTCTGAAGCATCGACAGGTCGGACAGTTCATGGATAGAACTCAGTATCTCAGGAGGAAAGTCGTTATACCCCTCGAACTCCCGAAACAAGTCAGAGGTTCGCCCGTTTTTTTAAATTTTTTTTTACCTACTTTTTTTTCCATCGTAAAACACAGCTTTTCTTTTTTCTTACAATAATTCATAATTTTTTAGACTTTTTTTGTGATATTCATCATTCATGTTTTTTTCTATGATTTTTTTGACATCAGAAGTCACCTCGATACGGAGCGGTTTGCGGAAACGCAAACGTCCGGAATCACCGCAAAGCACGGAGCCTCAAGTCTCCGAGGAATGGGTCGACGAGGATAAACTCGAATTGTGGGAAATCAAACAGTACGGCGATCGGTGAGTTACGGGAGGCTTAAAGTGACATTAAACTTCTCGTTTTAATGACTTGTTCATTCTTTTTCTTTTTTGTTTGTTACTTGGTTTTCTTTTTTTTAAATTTGTTTATTGTTTTTCTTTTTTTTTATTTGTTCGTTTTTATTTTTAAATTTGTTTATTGTTTTTCTTTTTTTTATTTGTTCATTGTTTTTCTTTTTTTTATTTGTTCGTTTTTGTATTTGTTCGTTTTTATTTTTGTTTTTTTTTATTTGTTTTTTTTTATTTGTTCGATTTTTTTTTTATGTGTTTACTTCCTTTTCTTTTTTTTTTATTTGTGGCTTTTCTGTTCTCGATTCTGTCCCGATCACTAACAAAACTAAACAAACCCAAACCCCCTTAAATTTCCTTTCGTCAAATCCCCATAAAAATGAAAACCCTCGTACGTCAAGTTTTTCGATTTTATGTTTTTCCCAGCTCTATTTTAAAAGCTTTTTTGTATTTGCGATCGTAATGGGAATGAAAATAATTGGACGATGGAAAAAATGTAATATGATTTCCGGTGGCGGGATATTGGGGAGAAGGAATGTTTTTCCATGGTACTAAACACCGCTCGTTTACTAACCCTCGGCTTTGGTGTGTCTGTCTCGTATTGTCCAGGTTAGAGAAGGCTAATGCCCAGATTATTACTAGGAGTCGTTCGGGCCCCCAGCAATCGGTCGTTATCGGTGTTAATCGGAGCGGTGGCTCAGCCGCCGTTTCCGAACAGCTGGTAAGTGGTAAAGTCTCGGCCGAGGAAATCAAGGAAAAAATGGAGCAACAGTTGAGAATGCAGAGAGCGGCGCATCAGCAAAAACGTGCCCTCGAGACCCTTAAGAGCCCGACGAACGCCTCGCCCGGTCAACTCGTCAAAGTTACGACGAATTCGAATTTGGGTAAAAAAAAAAATAAAAGACGATTATATTAAGCTCGAGTGCACTTCCGGTTCGCGAAATAGCTGAAAAAATTAATTAAAAATGAGATTTTTGTCCAACTGTTTTTAATTCCTTTTTTAAATTCCTTTATATCGTTCAACGTATGAAAAAAAAAAAATTACGATAAAGTCCTTTGATGAATTTTGAATTTTTTCTTTTCAATATCAAATGAAATTCGTAGACGGGACCGTCAAGGTTGTTTCGAAAGTCGCGATTCCGGCCAGCCCGAACACCCAAGCGAAATCACAGCTTACGTCTCTCTTGACGACTCCGAATCAGAACAAAACTTTCCTGGGTACTCGTCGTATCTACATGACCAAGTGTAAGTCATGAGATCTGCTCATTTTTATAAATGTCAATTATGTTTATCCACGTATTAGCGGAAATTGCATTTGATGCAATTATGCTTGTTAAAAAATGTATTTTAATGAATATTTCGAGGTTTTTTATTTATATTTTTACATTACTTCATCAATAAATAACAAAATAAAAGTATATATTAAATTAATTAAAAATATATAATTTTTTTATTCAGTTGTTTATTAAGTTTATTAAGTTTAAATATATTATATTATATATTATTATTATATTTATATATTATATTCTTAAATATTAAATATATTTAATTAAATTAAATATATTAAATAAATATATTAATTAAATATATTTACATAAATATTGAATATTCATATAAATAAAAATACGAGAATAAAAATTCGTATTTTTCAGCGTCCGACGGTACGACTCGGGTGGTTTCCGGAACAACGAGTATTTTGCCTAAAACTCCGCAACAGCAACCACAACAACAACAACAACAACAACAGCCTCAGCCGCAACAACAGCAGCAACAACCTCAACAACAACAAGTCCAAACGAATCAGCAAAGCAGCCAGCAATCGCTGATCAAAGTAGCTGTACAGCAAGTACAGCAGAGAGTCCAGATACTTCGTGGCCCGGACGGTAAACTGCAAGTCCGAGGTTTGATGCCGGGTCAACAGCTAGTCCAGATGCCTGATGGGAAGCTTCACGTTTTGAACACCGGTCAAACGATCGCAGCGAATCCTTCCCAGCAATCAACGACGGCTGTTGGAACGAACGTGGTAACGACGACGCCAAAGATCGCGACGACAACGGGCAAACTCGTAACTGGGACACCCGTCAAAACAACACCCGGAAAACCGATAGCTATTAAAACCCTCAATCAAAGCTCGCAAATTTCAACACCCCAAACCGGTCAAACTGTTGTTCAACGAGCTAAAAGCGCGATTGCGCCCAATGTCCCGAACGCTGGAACCACTACACCACACAAAAACACCGTTGTCGTTGCCAATGCTGCTCAGCTCGTACAAGAACAGGTGGGAAAGATTTACCCGAAATTCGCGTCGTTGCGACTCAATGACATTTTTTTTTTTTTTTTTTTTTTTTTTTTTTTTTTTTTTTTTTTTTTTTTTTTTTTTTTTTTTTTTTTTTTTTTTTTTTTTTTTTTTTTTTCTTTTTTTCTTTTCTCATTTTATTATTTCCTGAGATCGAATGTTAAATTTCTGAAATTTCTTTTCTCATTTTATTATTTCCTGAGATCGAATATTAAATTTCTGAAATTTCTTTTCTCATTTTATTATTTCTGAGGTCCATTACTAAATTTATGAAATTTCTTTTCTCATTTTATTATTTCTGGGATCCATTACTAAATTTCTGAAATTTCTTTTCCCATTTTATTATTTCTGAGATCCATTACAAAATTTCTGAAATTTCTTTTCCCATTTTATTATTTCTGAGATCCATTACTTTCTGAGATCCATTACAACATTTCTGAAGTTTTTTTTCCCATTTTATTATTTCTGAGATCCATTACAAAATTTCTGAAATTTCTTTTCGCATTTTCTTATTTCTGAGAACCAATATTGCATTTCTGAAATGTCTTCTCTCATTTTATCATTTCCTGAGATCCATAATTTGGCGAAATATGTATTTTTCCAAATGTCCATTTTAATATATCCCCAAAAAAAGATTTGAATAATTATCGAGATATTTCACATACGATTTCAGTATTTCAAAAATAAATCAATTACAAAATAATGATATTCTTTCGCACCGCCAACGTAGCAAACTTCGCTCTCATGGGAAAAGAAACATCTCCGTTTGTGGACCAACGAGACATTACTAACATCGTTGAATTTACCGTTACGACGTTTTCAGGTTATGTCGCCGGTTGGTCAAACCGTAAACGCGAGCCAGGTGATGATGAACAATGCAAGTTTGGCGCAACAGTTGGCAAGTGGAAAGGCCCAATTGGCAACGATCGGTGGTCATCAAGTGGTGATACGAAGCACTCCAACGGGCAACCAAATAGTCCATTTGAATTCAGCGAACAGCGGAATAATACTGAAAAGCAACGTGACGACAGCACCGAGTAAAAATGTGATTCAGCCTGTCCAAACGACGCCGCAAATTCTTCAACAATCGTCGACGACAACGGGATCGACGACGATCGCGACGACGACGACGTCATCTACGGGTCAATCAACGACGGTTTCAACTTCGACGTCCAACGCCGCTAATCAAACGACGGATATCCCTAGCGGAAATATAACCAGTTCCGCTTCGAGCTCAACGACCCAAACGGCAACAACGACCCAACCATCTGTCCAACCAGCGCCTGGAACCGTCGAAGCTTCTCTCCTCGCTGGACAACCACCGGGAACGGTCATCAAATGCGTCACCGCTCAAGTCATACAAACGACGCAAGGCCCGAGAATCGTCCTTCAGGGCTTGCAGGGCAATGACTTTACGCCGCAACAATTAGCGA